>SJYQ01002660.1:69570-107293 GCA_006410935.1 Redunca redunca | reverse complement strand
ACCTAAAGCCACAAATTTCTTCAGTGCTTCATTCAGCCTATATCAATTTTAAAATCTCAACTATGCACAAAAGTATAAAGCTTGATTTTGCCAAATAACTCATCTTACAATTAAAGAAAATTTACTCAATATCTTGTAATAGCCTATAATGCAAAATAACCTGAAAAAGAATATATATATGTATACACACACATACACATATAAATATATATGTATAACTGAATAATTTTCCTATACACTTAAAACTAATACAACATTGTAAATTGACTATACTTCAATAAAAAGAAAGAAAGAAACTCAACTCCATTTTCGACTAGGAAGTTTTTTCCCTTGCTTTGTCTGGATGACCTCAGCTCATAGCAATGCTACTGTCTACCTTGGGACCATTCTCTGTTAATTCTTTTTATAAATCAAAATAACCACTCAGAAAATATCCTCAATTGCTTGAATGTTGAAAACACATGGGAACAGCTTAATTTTTCAGGTGATTTGTTTATGAGGGCCTGTATTTACTTTTGATTACTTTTACTCTTAATTTTCTCTTGTGAGTATCACATATGAGAGGCTGAACGGCTTGAATTTCTCTGCTTACCTCCCTGGCTGGGTGAGCCTGCCTTTCCCATGTGTCTTTGCCAACATCCTACTCACAGGGCCAGTTAAAAGGAGCTCTAAGACTTGGCCAACCACAGAGGAAACAAATGGCTTCAAAGATTCCCATGGCCCACATTTGCGACTAATCTGTGTGAGCACGTGCCAACATTGCTATGAAGATGGTCCTGGGAAAATGAACGTAAATGTTATGATGCTGAACCAAATTCAGAATCAAATTTAGTCTCATGTAATGGAAAACTTAAAAATTCAGAAAACCAATGCAAAGCAAGTATTTTTTGAGTGCTTACTGTATGCTCAATTCTGTACACAGTACCATTTCATTGTAATAACTTGGGGTTCAAATGATATGTATCAAAATATTTCTATTTGGTCCAACAAACAACAGGTTGATAATAGTAGTTCTTTTCATTGGTTTTCATGGCAAGAAAACCAATGAGTACTGAACTTTGTCTCAGAGTCTCAGATAAGGAATTCCACAGAATGATCAATTACATATTCCTTCAAATTTAATAATCTTGCTTTGTTTACTGATAAAAAGGGGATAGTAGATCCAAGAGTCTCAATATTGGGAGCTTGACTTTTTTAAATTATTTAAAATATACTTTATAGACATTTATACAAGAGCAGTGAAAAGGAAAAAAAATGTTCCTTCTATTGTCAGGGGCAAAAAGAAATTCTTGACAAATTGGTCAGTGAGAATGTGATTATAAGTGAAGAATAATTAGAGCTGTGACATTGGTAAAACTTGCATTTTGTAGTCATTAGCTACCCCTGAAGTATTTGTACTTTGCCAACCAAATGAGAATATTTTTTCCTTGTGAAAATGCCTAGAGGATAAAGTCATTAATTTCTCTAATATCCCATCCCTGTGGGAGAGCAGGCAAGCATGAAGTGTTTTAAAGATTCCTGTTTTGACTGCTTTACCTCCCAGATTTCATTATTTCAGTTTATTTTTTAGGACCCAATTTTATTTATTTTTTTATTTTAACTTTTGGCTGCATGGCATGTGGGGTCTTAGTTCCTCAACCAGAGATCGAACCCGTGTCCCCTGCATTGGAAGGTGAGGTCCTAACCACTGGATCACTAGTGAAGTGTCCCAGGTTTTTTAGATACCAATGGAAACTTTCACCACTGGCTAGATATTAAAGATTCATTGCTAATTTCAGTACACAAGTTCTGAGAAGGAAGGGTTAAAAGAGAAGAAGGTATTTCTCCTTTCCTTGCAGAATTCCTTCTTACACTTTACGGAACTCTAAAGGAAGAACAAAAGTAGGCCATTCAGAATGCATTACCTTTTCTCCAAAGGTTTTAGTGTGCCTGACAGCACTTCATTAAAACACAATCATGAGTAGGTTCCAAGAAATTATTTTTCCAATTATACAGCTTACATAAGTTGAGGCTTGGAAAGACGGAGAAATTTAGCCATGTCCTTCCCCACTCTCCAACAATCAAAAGGTTAAGGAGGAAACAAAACCCAGCAATACTTACATCAAAAAAATGAGGATAAAATAAAAACAAGACAAAAATTCATTTCTTGTTTTATTCAATAGAAAAGTGTTTCAAAACATCATTGAAATGTGAGATCTGTATTACTTATATCCTTATTTTGACCTTATTTTGCACTATTCTAAGAAAATAGGAGATACCAAGGGAGTATTTCATGCAAAGATGGGCTCAGTAACGGACAGAAATGGTATGGACCTAACAGAAGCAGAAGATGTTAAGAAGAGGTGGCAAGAATACACAGAAGAACTGTACAAAAAAGAGCTTCATGAGCCAGATAATCACGATGGTGTGATCACTCACTTAGAGCCAGAAATCCTGGAATGTGAAGTCAAGTGGGCCTTAGAAAGCATCATTACAAACAAAGCTAGTGGAGGTGATGGAATTCCAGTTGAGCTATCTCAAATCCTAAAAGATGATGCTCTTAAATTGCTGCATTCAATATGCCAGCAAATTTGGAAAACTCAGCAGAGACCACAGGACTGGAAAAGGTCAGATTTCATTCCAATCCCAGAGAAAGGCAATGCCAAAGAATGCTCAAACTAACACACAATTGCACTCATCTCACACACTAGTAAAGTAATGTTCAAAATTCTCCAAGCCAGTCTTCAATAGTACATGAACTGTGAACTTCCAGATGTTCAAGCTGGTTTTAGAAAAGGCCAGAGGAACCAGAGATCAAATTGCCAACATCCACTGGATCATCGAAAAAGCAATAGAGTTCCAGAAAAACATCTCTTTCTGCTTTATTGACTATGCCAAAGCCTTTGACTGTGTGGATCACAATAAAATGTGGAAAATTCTGAAAGAGATGGGAATACCAGACCACCTGACCTGCCTCTTGAGAAATCTGTATGCAGGTCAGGAAGCAACCGTTAGAACTGGACATGGAACAACAGACTGGTTCCAAATAGGAAAAGGAGTACGTCAAGGCTGTATATTGTCACCCTGCTTATTTAACTTATATGCAGAGTACATCATGAGAAAATCTGGGCTGGAAGAAGCACAAGCTAGAATCAAGATTGCTGGGAGAAATATCAATAACCTCAGTTATGCAAATGACACCACCCCTATGGCAGAAAGTGTGGAAGAACTAAAGAGACTCTTGATGAAAGTGAAAGAGGAGATTGAAAAGTTTGGCTTAAAGCTCAACATTCAGAAAACTAAGATCATGGCATCTGGTCCCGTAACTTCTTGCCAAATAGATTTGACAGACTTTATTTGGGGGGCTCCAAAATCACTGCAGATGGTGACTGCAGTCATGAAATTAAAAGATGCTTACTCCTAGGAAGAAAAGTTATGACCAACCTAGATAGCATATTGAAAAGCAGAGACATTACTTTGCAAACAAAGATCTGTTTAGTCAAGGCTATTGTTTTTCCAGTAGTCATGCATGGATGTGAGAGTTGGATTATAAAGAAAGTTGAGCACTGAAGAATTGATGCTTTTGAACTGTGGTGTTGGAGAAGACTCTTGGGAGTCCCTTGGACTGCAAGGAGATCCAACCAGTCCATCCTTAAGGAGATCAGCCCTGGGTGTTCATTGGAAGGACTGATGTTGAAGCTGAAAGTCCGATACTTTGGCCACATGTTGCGAAGAACTGACTCATTTGAAAAGACCCTGATGGGAAAGATTGAAGGCAGGAGGAGAAGGGGATGACAGAAGATGAGATAGTTGGATGGCATCACTGACTCGATGGACATGAGTTTGAGTAAATTCCGGGTGTTGGTGATGGACAGGTTGGCCTGGTGTGCTGCAGTCCATGGGGTTGCAAAGAGTCGGACATGACTGAGGGACTGAACTGAACATATATTGTTGTAAACTTTTTCATCAACCTATACTCTGGTCAAGAATAAGTCTAAATGAACTATAAAAGGAGAAAGGTGTAGTCAATACTAGGACTATTAGGCCACTTCTGTGAAACTCACATTACAGCTGTGTTTATATATGGCCACAGGCCATGATTATGATGCCTGCATTTTTAAAAAGCTGATTACTTAAAATTAAGATTAGTAAATCATTCATATGAGATAAACTAATTGATTCTAAAATACATCTTTCTGCTGTTATACATGATGCAGTATTTTTATGCTTAAACATTTTAGGCTAAAGTAAAAATCCTTACTTTCTTATAGTGTCATTAAATTTTTAACTATAATTTCAAATTCAGTGGTTGCACAGATTGTTTCTTGTTCTTTTCTTAGACAGTGCTTTGAAACACATTTCAGAATTGCCTCTGAAGAATAAGAATATTAAGTGGTCTTATGTTTATGATTACCACCTTTTCTTACTAATAGTCAATAATTCACAAACATACTTTGACCCGAGAATATAGGATTATAAGTGTCCATGCAAGATGCAATAGCTGTAGGCAAATTCTAAAACTGCAGTGTGCAATTTGAATTTATCCAGCAGTCAAGGAAACAGCATATTTCCTCTATTGGGAAACAACCAGTAAAAGGAGACTTCTCATCAGCTACTGAGTGAAATTGTTTTATTTTATTCTGATAAAAATTTTGAATATTTTCAAGTGTACAGTACACTTATTCTTTCAAGGCACAGTCTAATGAAACTTCATTTTAAAGCTTCAATGTCTATAATCAAGAGTTATGCATAAAAATTTCCTCTGGCAGTTATTAGACTGAATAAGTTATTTAAATGAATATGAATTAAAATTTTCTATTCAGCTCACTTGATATGAAAGTTATTTTGCAGGAGCCTGTCTCTAAAGGACATTACTCAATAACAATACTGAAATAATACAACTGTGTAATAAACCTGGTAAAAAGTCCACAAGAGTATTCATGGAAAACAGTTACCTAATTGTGAGGCTATTTTCACCCTACCACCTTTGAACATAGACAGTTCTCACAACTGAACCACAAGTAAGCCTAGACAGAACACTGTGGTCTAGCAAAGAACGTTCACATCTCCATTTAGGCCTAAAAACATTCACCAAAAAAGTTATATTCTATTAATGAAAAGTATCTAAAATATAAGAAATAGTTTTAAAATAACCATTTTTAATTGAGCAATAAATCCTTTTGTGCAAGTAAATGAGAGAAAGAAAATTAAAACAGAGCATCTTATAAATCTACAGGTATTTTTCTATATATTCAATTTATTACCAACTCTGTATGAATTATAATATATGCAAATTTTTCTTATATTCAAAACTATGTGTTCTGGTCTTCAGTTACTAATTCTAAGCTAACATACAAAGTACACAGGTACACATGCATGTGTTTATGTAATGTTATATCAACTGTCGTGACTGACAATTTATATAACATTGTCATGCATGACATGTCATGACATTGTCCATTCATGACAATGAATCTGACAAAATATAAACATATTTTTTTAAAATTTGAATCTATGACCAAGTTCCTCCCAATCCTGCTCTTGTTCTGTAGAATATAGATTTCCATAAGCTACATAAAGTGCCTCAGATTTTCCATTTGCAAATGCAGATGAATGAATTTATTTTTAATCATGAATTCATTTACACTAAAAGTATATGCATATAAAGATCATGGCATACAAAATGAGGGCCTTCCTTGGTGGCTCAGTGGTAAAGAATCCTTTTACAATACAGGAGACATGGGTTTGATCCCTGGGTCAGGAGGATCCCCTGGAGAAGGAGACAGCAATCCACTCTAGTATTCTTACCTGGGAAATCCCATGGACAAATGAGCCTGGCTGTCCACTGGGTCACAAAAGTCAGACACAAGTTAGCTACTAAACAACAATACAGCATGAGTGGCCTGGATTTGAGTCTTATCTCTATCAATCACTAACTATTATCATGATAGTTTCCTTGTGTGTAGAATAATAAGACTGATATTGTAAGACTGTTTTAATCATTGAAAATATACATATTAAAATGAACATTTTCTGATATATATTCTGGTACCAAAATGTTACTTCTATTTCTAATTATGCACTCAGTTGCTCAGTCAAGTCTGATTCCTTGTGATCCCATGGACTATATCCAGCGAGACTCCTCTATCCATGAGATTTTCCAGGCAAAAACACTGGAGGGAGTTGCTATTTCCTACTCCAAGGGATCTTCCTGACTCAGTGATCGAACCTGTAACTCTCAGATTTCCTGCACTGGCAGGCAGATTCTTTACCACTGGGCCACTTAGGAAGCCCGCTTCTCATTATAATCTTTATTAATAATAAAATAAAAATGAGGGAAAATGTATAAGTTGCACCTAGAGCAGCAAAGTCCAACAGAATGTTCCGCCATGATGAAAATATTCTATAATCCATGTTGTCCAATATGGTAGTTGCGAGGCAGACATGACTATTGAGCATTCAAAATGTAGATAGCACAACTGGAGAACTGAGTTCTTATTTTAAATTAACTTATGTTTAAATAAACACACGTGGCCAATGGTTACTGTATTGGAAAGCACAAATCTAAAGTGCCTACGTCTACACAAGTGGATTTCATCTTGTTTAGATTTTCTAAGTTTTTCTACCACATATTACACAGATTTCTCAAGACCCCTTTGCCAAACTATATAATTAGTATAGAAAATCCTCCAGTGACTCTGTAATTATTCATACGCAGCATAAAATGACTTTTCTGTCTACAACAGTAATGTGTTCCTGTTTAATCTGGTCCTCTGTAATCAAAGATCACATATTTAAACACAGTAATGTTTCATTGCATATTATTACTTTGGGGTTGGAAATTTTACCAGCCTCTCCCTTGACTTTTGGACATAACTTAGTCTTGCCTTTAAGTCACAGGTTCATCAGTTTGAATATCATTTTAGGGGGGAAAAAGCATTTAAAACTATCATGTTTATAATACATCTCAAGAGCTTGTAACATCTTGAGGCAAATTAAAATTCAAGGAAAACCAACACAAAAACAAATAGTAACAAGGAAAACAAACCAATGTCCAACTCAAAAAATAAACAAAGAAAATCATTAGTTACAATCATTCTATAAATACATGAGTTCTTTCAAAGTTATTCTACCAACCAATCAAGACAGATCAACTACAGAACAATTGCATATGTAATGGAAGGGCATCGAACACACCACCTCCAATGACTTTCCTATAATCTATAGTTTTTATATCCTTCTAACAGCAGTATATCTTCTCTTTTATTTGTGATACATTACTGATTGAAGGAAAGGTGAATTATGCCTCATATCTACAAGAATTGGTGCTAGAATGACTCAAGAAGTTCTTACTACAAAGTTTGAAAATTTTCCTTCATTTTCCATCATTAAACACTAATGAGAACTTTTGCTAGGCTTTAAAAAATAATTGCCTTGATAAGAATTCTAGGCAGAAGAAACACACATGCTGCTATTAATGGGAATGGTAACAATAATGTCCTTGAAAACCTAACTTGTAATATGGATCAACTTCTCACGGGTTTCTTCAATACATAGAATTTTATGTTCTGAATTATATCCTATATCATAGAGTGAATCAGTAAAGGATTATTGTGGGACAATAAAATAGGACAGGTATTACCAATTAGTAACTCTGTTTCCTTATATAGAGTATTCTCTTTATCACTTTTGATTAACCAAGCTGAAATCACAGAATGACTTATCTCAATATGAAATAAGAAGTAAATGTAGAAAAACTCTGAATCTCTAATACAAACATGAATCATTAATTTTTCACTGTAATATATCATGAAGCATAGAGTCACGTTTTGCTCTAACACTGAAAAATACCTATTGAAGTGAGCAAGCAAAATGATGGAGTAGTTTCACCAGCATTTTAAAATTTTCAGACTATAAACTGTACCAAGAAATGAATTTTCTGAGGAGAACATTAAATTGTTAACTATCAGATGTTCTGAGCAATTTTCATATGTCTAAGTCAACTTGTTAATAATTATGTCTAATTCTGAAAGATCAAAAACATCCTTTTAAAAATCAGATCCAGTTTAGTCAATGATATTTTCATTAATCTTAATGAAATAACTAATAATGGGAGATGGTTAATATAATTAAAAAGCTGACCTTGAGGAAATATATATGCAGGCATTCATCAAAATTATTAAATTATATAAAGATGCATAATAATAGAAGAACACTTATGAGCTATTCTTAAGTGAAAACAAAAAATTCAACTACATGTCTACTAGGTTTCAGTTCAGTACAGTTTAGTCGCTCAGTCGTGTTTGACTCTTTGTCACCCCATGAAATGCAGCACACCAGGCCTCCCTATCCATCACCAACTCCCGGAGTTCACTCAGACTCACGTCCATCGAGTCTGTGATGCCATCCAGCCATCTCATCCTCTGTTGTCCCCTTTTCATCCTGCCCCCAATCCCTCCCAACATCAGAGTCTTTTCCCCAATGAGTCAACTCTTCGCATGAGGTGGCCAAAGTACTGGAGTTTCAGCTTCAGCATCAGTCCTTCCAATGAACACCCAGGACTGATCTCCTTTAGAATGGACTGGTTGGATCTCCTTGCAGTCCAAGGGACGCTCAAGAGTCTTCTCCAACACCACAGTTCAAAAGCATCAATTCTTTGGTGCTCAGCTTTCTTTAGTGTCCAACTCTCACATCCATACATGACCACTGGAAAAACCATAGCCTTGACTAGATGGACCTTTGTTGGCAAAGTAATGTCTCTACTTTTCAATATGCTATCTAGGTTGGTCATAACTTTCCTTGCAAGGAGTAAGCGTCTTTTAATTTCATGGCTGCAGTCACCATCTGCAGTGGTTTTGGAGCCCCCCAAAATAAAGTCTGACACTGTTTCCAGTGTTTCCCCATCTATTTCCCATGAAGTGATGGGACCAGATGCCATGATCTTCATTTTCTTAATGTTGAACTTTAAGCCAACTTTTTCACCCTCCTCTTTCATTTTCATCAAGAGGCTTTTTAGTTCTTCTTCACTTTCTGCCATAAGGGTGGTGTCATCTGCGTATCTAAGGTTATTGATATTTCTCCCGACAATCTTGATTCCAGCTTGTGCTTCTTCCAGCCCAGCGTTTCTCATGATGTACTCTGCATATAAGTTAAATAAGCATGGTGACAATATACAGCCTTGACATATTCCTTTTCTTATTTGGAACCAGTCTGTTGTTAAAATTATTCAGTTCAGTTCAATTGCTCGTAGTGTCTGACTCTGCGGCCCAATGGACTGAAGCATGCCAGGGCCCCCTGTCTGTCCATCATCAGCTCCCACAGTTTACTCAAACTCATGTCCACTGAGTCGGTGATGCCATCTACTCATCTCATCCTCTGTCGTCCCCTTCTCCTCCTGCCCTCAATCTTCCCCAGCATCAGGGTCTTTTCCAGTGAGTCAGTTCTTTGCATCAAATGGCCAAACATTGGAGCTTCAGCTTCAGCATCAGTCCTTCCAATGAATATTCAGGACTGATTTCCTTTAGGATGGACTGCTTGGATATCCTTGCTGTCCAAGGGACTCTCAAGAGTCTTCTCCAACACCACAGTTCAAAAGCATCAATTCAGTTTTCTGCATTCCTCTGTGGCCCATGCAGCTCATGTCCAATTCAAACCACCAGCAAGCCCTGTCATTTCTGCTGCTAAACTTTCACAAATCCATCCATGTTTTCATCCCTGGACTGATGAATGTCTCCTAATGGTTCTCCTAGGGTGATTCTGATTAACTCAGAAGAGGAGGTTCAGATCCTCCACGGAAAAACCTTCACACTGTGACCAACACCAGTGAGGATCTCCTGACCAGCCCTTGCTCAGAGGATGATGAATGGGTCAAAATTACCGTTCTGAAAAAAGTAAACTTTTTTTTTTTTCCTGGAAGGCATTAATAAGTTTCAAAAGCAATTCCTTTCATAATATGTCTGCACCAGAAACAAAAATTAGTATTATAAAACATTAAAAAAAATTTTTTCCCACACTGTGTGACTACTGAGATTTTAGTTCCCCAACCAGGGATTGAACCCACATCCCCAGAAGTGGAAGCACAGAGTCCTAAACCACTGAACTACCAAGGAAGTCCCTATAAAGCATTCAGAATAGTGCAATGCCACATGTCCTCCCTGAGAGTGCAGAATTACTATTCTTTCTTTGTAGGCATGCTGCATGGGATTGACACAGTGGAACAGTATTTGCATTTGTACTGTCTTAGAATATAATTTAGCTTGTATGTTGCCTATAAATCTGTGGATAAAAGAGGGTTTCCTCACTTATTTTTTTCCTCTCTGGGTTCATGACAGGGAAGGGAGTATCCATCTGCTTCTACCCATTTCTATTGCTCTAACCCAGTCTGTTGGAGGCATCAACTTCATCTGTCACCGAGAGAAAGCAAAACCCAGTGCAAGATTCTCATACAGCTCTTAAAAAGGCTTGCTTTCTCTGTGATCCAGTGTCCATTTTGAAAATGCCTATCCAGTCATCACATACAGATACGAGAGTTGCACCATAAAGAAGGCTGATTGCCGAAGAATTGATGGTTTTGAACTGTGGTACTTGGGAAGACTTTTTAGAGTCCCCTGGACAGCAAGAGATCAAATCAGTCAATCCTAAAGGAAATCAATCCTGAATATTCCTTGGAAGGCCTGATGCTGAAGTGGAAGCTTCAATACTCTGGCCACATGATGCGAACAGCCAACTTATTGGAAAAGATGAGTTTGAGCAAACCCTGGGAGATAGTGAAGGACAGGGAAGCCTGGCATGCTGCAGTCCATGAGGTCGCAAAGTGTTGGACGTGACTAAGCGACTGAAAACAAACAACATACAGTTTCAATGACCATTCTCCCAGGATGAAGTTCAAACAGGATCAGCAAGGTTTTATAATTGTCACTCCTCATGGTCAAACAGCAGTTCAAATGAGAGTATGGTTACTGAGGGGGAAAAAACTCTTATACTATATACTATACCCTAAGCTTTCCCTTAGACATCCTGGAATGTGAAGTCAAGTGGGCCTTAGAAAGCATCACTACGAACAAAGCTAGTGGAGGTGATGGCATTCCAGTAGAGCTATTTCAAATCCTGAAAGATGATGCTAAGAAAGTGCTGCACTCAATATGCCAGCCAATTTGGAAAACTCAGCAGTGGCCACAGGACTGGAAAAGGTCAGTTTTCATTTCAATCCCAAAGAAAGGCAGTGCCAAAGAATGCTCAAACTACCGCACAATTGCACTCATCTCACATGCTAATAAAGCAATGCTTAAAATTCTCCAAGGCTTCAGTAGTATGTGAACCATGAACTTCCTGATGTTCAAGCTGGTTTTAGGAAAGGCAGAGGAACCAGAGATCAAATTGCCAACATCTGCTGGATCATGGAAAAAGCAATAGAGTTCCAGAAAAACATTTATTTCTGCTTTCTTGACTATGCCAAAGCCTTTGACAGTGTGGATCACAATAAAATGTGGAAAATTCGGAGAGAGATGGAAATACCAGACCACCTGACCTGCCTCTTGAGAAACCTATATGCAGGTTAGGAAGCGACAGTTAGAACTGGACATGGAACAACAGATTGGTTTCAAATAGGAAAAGGAGCATGTTGAGGCTGTATATTGTCACCCTGCTTATTTAACTTATATGCAAAGTACATCATGAGAAACGCTGGGCTGGAAGAATCACAAGCTGGAATCAAGATTGTCGGGAGAAATACCAATAACCTCAGATATACAGATGACACCACCCTTACGGCAGAAAGTGAAGAAGAGCTAAAAAGCCTCTTGATGAAAATGAAAGAGGAGGGTGAAAAAGTTGGCTTAAAGCTCAACATTCAGAAAATGAAGATCATGGCATCTGGTTCCATCACTTCATGGGAAATAGATGGGGAAACAGTGGAAACAGTGTCAGACTATTTTTGGGGGCTCCAAAACCACTGCAGATGATGACTGCAGCCATGAAATTAAAAGACACTTACTCCTTGCAAGGAAAGTTATGACCAACCTAGATAGCATATTCAAAAGCAGAGAGAGTATTTTGCCAACAAAGGTCCATCTAGTCAAGGCTATGGTTTTTCCAGTGGTCATGTATGGATGTGAGAGTTGGACAATAAAGAAAGCTGAGCACCAAAGAATTAATGCTTTTGAACTGTGGTGTTGGAGAAGACTCTTGAGAGTCCCTTGGACTGTGAGGAGATCCAACTCGTCCATTCTGAAGGAGATCAGCCCTGGGATTTCTTTGGAAGGAATGATGCTAAAGCTGAAACTCCAGTACTTTGGCCACCTCATGCAAAGAGTTGACTCATTGGAAAAGACTCTGATGCTGGGAGGGATTGGGGGCAGGAGGAGAAGGGGACGACCGAGGAGATGGCTGGATGGCATCACTGACTCGACGGACGTGAGCCTGAGTGAACTCCGGGAGTTGGTGATGGACAGGGAGGCCTGGTGTGCTGCAATTCATGGGGTCGCATAGAATTGGACATGACTGAGTGACTGAACTGAACTGAACTGAGGGAATTCTTAACTTCACAGCTAATAGTTAATGCTCAATTTCCACTTGACTAAGGATCTTGACCTGGGATACATATTACTAGAAGAAAATGCCTCCTTAAGGATTAACCCTTTCAAGGTATTCATCTTCTCAACTGGAACCCTACCTCTTTCATGCAGTCTTCTCTGACACAGGATGGACTTCCTTAACCTTATTATAATTATACTTTTCCATAAGTCACTGTAGATAGCATTAACAATAATGACTTATTCTGTTACAAGAACATATCATAGCTAGTGCTTACATGGGATTCTCTGGCAGATCAGCAGTAAAGAATGTCTGCCAATGCAGGAGACACAGGTTCAATCCCTGGGTCAGGAAGATCCCCTGCATAAGAAAATGGCAACCCACTCTAGTACTCTTGCCTGGGAAATCCCATGGACAGAGTCCAGCAGGCCACAGTTCATGGGGTTGCAAAGAGTCAGACACAATTTACAAACCAATCAACAACAGTGTTTATATAAAGTTTACTACCAGAGCCAGGCAACTGCTCTAAGTAATTGATGCATATTAATCCATTGAGCGATGTGAAGACTGGGCACAACAACCTAGTAATTGGGCTCTCTTACTATCCATACGGCACAGATGAGAAAGCTGGAAGTTCACAGATCCAACTCTTTGCGACCCCATGGACTGCAGCCTACCAGGCTCCTCCTTCCATGGGAATCTCCAGGCAAGAGTACTGGAGTGGGTTGCCATTTCCTTCTCCATAGTGATGAAGGTGTGTCTCACACTCAAGAAATCTGCTGCTAGCAATATGCTAAATACACACTCAATCCTGAAAGAACAGAAGGAAATAATTGATCATTTCTTTGAGGTAATTCCCTTGTCTTTAGATGATTTTGCCTGGAAACTTTTGAACTGATTTTTCAAAGGCATTGCCCAAATGTGCCCTAGCTTCTTTGGGGAACACTAAATAACCACTAAATTGTATTGATTATTCTGCTAAATGGTTCATTTCTAAAATCCTCTCTCTTTTGCTTCATGGGTAACAATTTCTTTCATGGTACAAACTTTCAAAAAAAAATGTGGATTATTTTACCTCAAATCACTGCTGCATAGCATTATGGAAAGACCGTACACTTCTTTTATTTATACTGTATAGCTGAGTATCACGTCTCTGATTGTGTAAGTAAGAAACATGGGAGGTAATGTAGTGGAAAGACTATATGATTTGGAGCCAGAAAGTCTGGGTATTTTTGTCCTTTTTTTCTCCATTGCTAGTCACATGACTTTCAGTGTCTGCTTTGATATCTTTGAGCTCAATTTACTCACATATAAAAAGAGGAAACAATGCCTGACATTTAAGGCACTATAAAGGGTAAAGAATATCAAAAAAAAATACAAAAAAAGCATTTTCTTTGTTGAAGCTACTGAATATATGCAAGATATTACATGATGCTGAAAGACAGTCCACATGTACTTTAGTTCTTATCCAATGAATGACAGAGGAGGAAAGATGAATATACTATCAGAAAAGTTGTCCTGGTTTTGTTGGACTAGTCTTGTTCCACAATTAGAATATATCAAAATTTTGGACTAACTCTCAAGTTCTGTGGATTAGGAATGTTTATAACAGACCATCATAAGAGTCATTGATTTCTTAACCATGTATTAAAGCAACCTGGATACCAATAACAAAAGAATACTTTATACTATATTAAAGACTACCACATCATTAAGGAAGGGCCATGTGTTTAGTACAACAAGGCCTAGACCTAGAATCAGAATGCCTAGGTTCAAATTCAGGTTGTGTGATTAATAGCTGTGAGAATTTCATCTAAAAATTGAACACCTCTGAAACTATTTCCTTAGCTCTAACATATTTACCCAAAGGATTGTTATGGCTACTAAATGTGACAGTGAATTTTAAAACACAATACCTGGTTAATATGCTAAATGAGTCAGCCAAGATTAAGGAAACTGTCTACTAAACTGAAGCCATTCCATGCCTAAGGAGTTGGATTGGTCTTATAAATGCAGAGATTTTGTCATGCTTGGATGTTTAGTTAATACCATGGAATTGGAACCCACCACACTGAAAGTTCCTTCCACGATATTTGCCAATTATCTAGTTCATTTGTAGCCATTGTTAGCACCTTAGTTTCAGAAACAGAATATAGATATAATATTTTTCATAATACAGTGTTCTGAATGCACATATGTGAAATGGCTGTGAATTCTTTTTAGGAAGGATAATTTCTACTGGCAATTTTTTAAACACACAAAATTTTAATACATTCTACTTTAGAACATTGCAATTGGGTGTACTGTTTACAAAAAAAAACAGGCTTTATAGAAGGAAATCGAGTGGCAGATACTGGAAAACTCCCCCACGGACACAATAATTAAGTTCTAGGAGGCAAGGGTGACTACAATTTCCAGAAATAAAAATAATTTTTAAAATAGTTAAAATAATCAGAATCCAACAACACGTTAAAAAGATCATACACCATGACCAAGTAGGCTTTATCCCAGGGATGCAAGGATTCTTCAATATCCGCAAATCAATCAATGTAATTCACCACATTAACAAATTGAAAAATAAAAGCCATATGATTATCTCAATAGATGCAGAGAAGGCCTTTGACAAAATTCAACATCCATTTATGATAAAAACACTCCAGAAAGCAGGAATAGAAGGAACATACCTCAACATAATAAAAGCTATATATGAAAAACCCACAGCAAACATTATCCTCAATGGTGAAAAATTGAAAGCATTTCCCCTAAAGTCAGGAACAAGACAAGGGTGCCCACTCTCACCGCTACTATTCAACATAGTTCTGGAAGTTCTGGCCACAGCAATCAGAGCAGAAAAAGAAATAAAAGGAATCCACATTGGAAAAGAAGAAGTAAAACTCTCACTGTTTGCAGATGACATGATCCGCTACATAGAGAACCCTAAAGACTCCACCAGAAAATTACTAGAGCTAATCAATGAATATAGTCAAGTTGCAGGATATAAAATCAACACACAGAAATCCCTTGCATTCCTATANACCCTGTATGCGAGACAACAAAAGAGACTCAGGTCTGTAGAGTGGACTTTTGGACTCTGGGGGAGAGGGAGAGGGTGGGATGAGATGGGAGAATGGCATTGAAACATGTATACTATGATGTAAGAAATGAATCGCCAGTCTATGTCTGATGCAGGATGCAGGATGCTTGGGGCTGGTGCATGGGGAGGACCCAGAGAGATGTTATGGGGTGGGAGGTGGGAGGGGATTCATGTTTGGGAACACATGTACACTCGTGGTGAATTCATGTCAATGTATGGCAAAACCAATACAGTATTGTAAAGTAAACTAAAGCTAAAATAAAAATTAAAAAAATAAAATAAAATAGTTAAAATATATCAAAGCAGCATAAATTTCATAAGCTGAGACATAATTATTTTTCTAGTTCATAAATAACAAGCTATATCCTTCCTATTAAAATTTTAGAGGATATAATAACAGTTTTCACTTCCATAACATACTTGGTTTTAGGATTTATGGTAGTAAACGGCAATGTTACATTTTTGGCCTTGATTGATTTAAAGTCATCCATTCTGTCGTTGGTTGTGAATCTAATGTATCTATTTGCAAATCCCCAGTGTAAAACACATATTTAGATATTCTTATCATTTGCACTTTCAAAGAACACACAGCACAATTCATTTTACCTGTGTGAATCTTTTCATTTGTTCCTAAGTTAGTTTTAAGCAAATAATGTGACCATGTATCTAAAAGCTCAGTACAAAATTTATGAAACTAAATTTAAACTATAACTGATTATCTGAGAATAGCATGCACTATTACAATAAAATGTCAGAGTGTCAGAGAGAAAGGTACTTTGTTCAAGGCTTTTCGGGGACCTCTGTGAGACACAAGTGACAAAAAGTTACCTATCATTGATCTACATGGCATGGGATCAGGACTTTGTTTAGAATCAGTTCAGTTCAGTTCAGTCGCTCAGTCGTGTCCGACTCTTTGTGACCCCATGGATTACATTCCCTGTCCATCACCAACTCCCGGAGCTTGCTCAAACTCATGTCCATTGAGTTGGTGATGCCATCCAACCATCTCAACTTCTGTTGTCTCCTTCTCCTCCTGCCTTCAATCTTTCCCAGCATCAGGGGCTTTTTCAAAGAGTTAGTTCTTCGCTTCAGGTGGCCAAAGTATTAGAGTTTCAGCTTCAGCATCAGACCTTCCAACAAATATTCAGGATAACTAGGTTTCTGAAGAAAATCTGTAAATGCTTACATGTTGCCTCGGATAGGTATTAACAAGTCAGTGTGAAGCATATATAGCTGACTACATTAGCTGACCTCCCTAGCAGCATTTGGGCATTCATTCTATCCAAAAAAATATATATATATATACATATATATATATATGTATATATATATATTCAAACAATGACAGTCACTTTTCTATGCATTAGTGATACAGCAGTGAACAAAGTAGAATTACATCCCCCAGTCATACAGCTTACATTCTAGTTGTGGAAAACATATTAAATAAATAAGTAAAATGAATGGCATAACAGATGGCGACAAGTTCCATGGACAAAAATAAAGCAGAAGTGAATGGGGTTTAGTTGCAGGAAGAGGACTACAATTTCTAAAAGTTTGTTCCAAACCAGTTGACTGAAATGACATTTGAGCAAAGATTACTGACATCTGAGTAATCAGTGTATCATCATTGTACCAACCACCGCCAATAAAGGCAACATCTTTATTATCAACTTTTATAAAGTCATTACAATTAAAACACATCTTTACAACAAATACTGGATTTATTCTTTGAGGTAAATATTCTTTCCCATTAACTTTATATGTGGAAATAATGAAATGACAAGTGTTTAAATAACCTATTCAAAGTCACTCTGTTGTGACAGGTTAACTAGGATTGGACCTCAACCCCAAGTTGTTTGACCCCTCCACTTGTACAATTACTACTTGTGAACTGGGCTTCCCAGGTGGCTCTAGTGGTAAAGAATCTACCTGCCAATGCAGGAGATTCAAGAGATGTGGGTTAGATCTCTGGGTTGGGAAGATCCCCTGGAGGAGGAAATGGCAACTCACTCCAGTATTCTTGCTTGGAAATTCCATGGACAGAGGAGCCTGGCAGGCTACAGTCCATAGGATCCCAAAGAGTCAAACACAACTGAGCCACACACACGGTGGATATGGAGGTGGGTCACTACAGCCTAATGTGAGTATTAAGTGCCAAAGTCAGTGCCCAATTTGCTGTTTTGCTGTGATTTGGTTGTACTGCGTTTCATGAGTGTCTCAGTAACTCATAGAGATTATGCAAAATATACTTCATAAAATGTAAATTATAGTATTAAATCAAATTTCACAGCTGTTTCTTGCACTGTTCACCCAACCTGGGGACCGTGGACCTAACCAGATTGCCTATCTCCTCCCACCTTGCCCCCACTTCACTTATTAGAGAAATGGCTTTCAAATGTAGACATCTAGCTCTAATCCTGTATCATGTAATTTCTTCCCAATTCCTCAGTTTCAGTTAGAATTCATTTCTCTCACCCTCATACTTTCAACCTAGTTGCTAAAACTTATGAGATTTTAATGTACAAGATTTTAATTCTACTGAGCTAAGAATATTTATATGGCAGGTTCAATGTTTTTTTGTTTTGCTTTGTTTTATAAGCTATTGGATTTTTAAACATTGTTTTATTATTCTTATTCTTATTTTATTTATTTTTATTTTTTTGGCCATGTCACACAGCATGTGGGATCTTAGTTGCCTAAGCAGGGATCAAACCCGTACTCCCACATGGAAAGCAGGGAGTGTGAACCGCTGGACAACCAGATAAGTCCCAGGTTCAATTTTTTTTCATCTTTGCTTGCTACATAGATCTGAATGAAGTTGTTTGAATTGAAATCCAATAGCAAACAACCTCATTTCCCCAACAGACTCTAAAATTCATAGCAATATGACCAGATCACTGTCTACTTGTTTACCATATATTTTTGCAGCAATTAACAAGATACATAGAAGACAAATAAAATAAAATTAACAAAAAGTTAATGATATTTAAAATTATAAACTAGTCAAATAGTGACATCTGCACATAGTTTATACAATGAAGGTCTATGAGTTTATAATTATTTAATCCTAAAATGATGTATCTTTGAAAAATGAATTTTGAAATAAAAAGAAATATAGCTTTAACTTGAAATAGTATAAGAAATAATGGACTTATTCAGATAACAGACTTATTCCAAATTCATATAATCAAAAGATGTACAGCATAAATTAACACAACATTTTAAAGCAAGTATCCCTCAATTAAAAATAAATAAATTTTAGAAAAAGAGGGGAAAACTGAACAAGCGGTACAAATCTGTGGCTTACCTATTTTCCACACCTTGATGAGTGTTTCAATTAAATGAAACCTTTGAAAATATGTGCGCAGTGAGATACAACTCACATGTATGGTTTAATATACGGACAACCAAACATTAACACATTCCTCAGTAATACAGCTTTATGATATATTCTGAAATCTTCATAGAACTAGGCTGATCATTTTAAAGCCATTTAAAATCTGTCTCATATAGATTCTTCAAAATGCTGTTAGTGAGATTGTCAGTTTCTTCTTGTGAGCTTCAAAATTCTGCTATAAAAAAAGCTTCAAGAATATTTACTGAGAGTCAACATGTTTTCCTCAATATGTGCTTTTATTCAGAGTTAAAATGAAATATACTAAGCCAGAACATTTACCACAAGAAAGCCCACAGTTTTGATGTCCATTTACCAGTGCCAACAGCAAAGACACTTGCTTTTTCCAAGTCAGTCTACTTTATACAAAGACTACTTTCAAACTCAGAAAGCATTTTCTAGTATTAAGGTAAATCTTCATATACTTCTATCCATATATAGTTCCTTTATAACCAAATCTGCACTTCAGTGTTCCTCTTGATTATCATACAGACTCTTTCATTGTTAACCACAGAGCAATGATATTAATATTGCATGCAATCAAGACTTTTAACAAAACAGAACCTAAAGAAAGTGTTCAAGGACCAAATTATATTACTAAAACCACCACGACTCTGTCCTGTTTATTCTGCAAGTTTATCTTATGAAATAATGTTTAAATTAAATGTGCCAATGACCAGAGCATGAAAATAATTTTGTTATATGGAAATTTTGATGAAGGCATTTGTTTTCAGTGATAGACTTACTCTTTATTATTAAACTACCTGGAATTTTAATCTTGAGCTACAAGGAAAACAAACTCTACAGTATAAAAATAAGCAGATGTCCATGGACCATAACTAGAACTTATCCAGGAGAAAACTGCTTAAATATAATTTTATTATCTAGGTTACTTTTACTGGTAATTTTTTTAAAGTAACAGATCACTTTCAGGGCCATCATTTTAAGACCTGATCTTTACAAAAACTGTAGGAAATGAGTTTTTCATTCCTCTTGCCATCATCCAGTTTGGTGGCTTGTGAGTTCCTATTTATCAAATGAAACTCTGACAATTTAATGAGATTTTGCCACATCTTACAAAATCCATATATAATTGTCATATACAGTACAATGAATGCTACACAAAGGCCTGCAATATTCCCTCAAGGAAAAGTTAACTACAAAGAGCAAGAGTAGGTGCTTATCTACATCATTCAAAAGCTTATATTGTTTATCTGTGAAATGCCACATGCATGTGTCATCTTCATTAACTAGTATTTTTGAAGCCTCCTGGTGCCTTTGTAAGGCCAAAAATTATTTTAATAGCAAACAAAAATTAAGATAATAAATTCTAATGGTTGAGTCATCTCTAATTTATCTAGAGAATAAATTTCCTACAGAAATAAGTTACTGATTTGATAAATGGCTCTAAGGAACTATGTCATTATTATCAGAGAATTACAGGCTGTTAGAACTAGCAGAGGTCTTAGATGCAATCTGGTACTATTTTTTGTTTTCAAATACAGAGTCATTAAATGACTTGCTTGTCTTATGCAAATGGTCACTGATGAAGTCAAACTTAGATCTCTTAACCGAAGATGATATCTTTCAATTATATAAAGCTACCTTCCCACAGTAATAATTATACTAACATCTGATGATTATCAAGCAATTCCTATATGCCAGGTCCTATTCTAAGCTATTTACTCATTTAATATTCACAATAACATTTCTATTCCTAAGCACTCTGAGTTTTCTATTTTATATATGAAGAAACTCAGACAGCACAGTTTAAGTCATTGCTCTTAATGTAACTTGGTAAGATATTGAGCTGTTGTGGCTGCAGAGCCCTTGTTCTAAACCATGCTCAGTTCAGTTCAGTTCAGTCGCTCAGTCGTGTCCGACTCTTTGCAACCCCATGAATCGCAGCACGCCAGGCCTCCCTGTCCATCACCAACTCCTGGGGTTCACTCAGATTCACGTCCATGGACCCAGTGATGCCATCCAGCCATCTCATCCTCTGTCGTCCCCTTCTCCTCCTGCCCCCAACCGCTCCCAGCATCAGAGTCTTTTCCAATGAGTCAACTCTTCGCATGAGGTGGCCAAAGTACTGGAGTTTCAGCTTTAGCATCATTCCTTCCAAAGAAATCCCAGGGCTGATCTCCTTCAGAATGGATTGGTTGGATCTCCTTGCAGTCCAAGGGGCTCTCAAGAGTCTTCTCCAACACCACAGTTCAAAAGCATTAATTCTTCGGCACTCAGCCTTCTTCACAGTCCAACTCTCACATCCATACATGACCACAGGAAAAACCATAGCCTTGACTAGACGGACCTTTGTTGGCAAAGTAATGTCTCTGCTTTTGAATATGCTATCTAGGTTGGTCATAACTTTTCTTCCAAGGAGTAAGCGTCCTTTAATTTCATGGCTGCAGTCACCATCTGCAGTGGTTTTGGAGCCCCTCAAAATAAAGTCTGACACTGTTTCCACTGTTTCCCCATCTATTTGCCATGAAGTGTTGGGACCGGGTGCCATGATCTTAGTTTTCTGAATGTTGAGCTTGAAGCCAACTTTTTCACTCTCCACTTTCACTTCCATGAAGAGGCTTTTTAGTTCCTCTTCACTTTCTGCCATAAGGTTGGTGTCATCTGCATATCTGAGGTTATCGATATTTCTCCCGGCAAACTTGATTCCAGCTTCTGTTTCTTCCATTCCAGTGTTTCTCATGATGTACTCTGCATATAAGTTAAATAAGCAGGGTGACAATATACAGCCTTGACGTACTCCTTTTCCTATTTGGAACCAGTCTGTTGTTCCATGTCCAGTTCTAACTGTTGCTTCCTGACCTGCATACAGATTTCTCAAGAGGAAGGTCAGGTGGTTTGGTATTCCCATCTCTTTCAGAATTTTCCACAGTTTACTGTGATCCACACAAAGGCTTCGGCATAGTCAATAAAGCAGAAATAGATGCTTTTCTGGAACTCTCTTGCTTTTACCATGATCCAGCGGATGTTGGCAATTTGATCTCTGGTTCCTCTGCCTTTCCTAAAACCAGCTTGAACATCAGGAAGTTCACGGTTCACGTATTGCTGAAGCCTAGCTTGGAGAATTTTGAGCATTACTTTACTAGCATGTAAGATGAGAGCAATTGTGTGGTAGTTTGAGCATGCTATATGATTGTAAATATTTTGCAGATAGACAACTTTCTCCTATGAACTGTAGCAAAAGTGAAGTGAATAGCTTTCATCTTTTACTTAGACTAACTTCCAATCTGGGCTTCCCAGGTGGCACAGTGGTAAAGAATCCATCTGCCAGTGCAGGAGATGCAAGAGACACAGGTCTGATTCTTGCACTAGGAAGATTCCCTTGAGGAGGGTATGACAACTCATTCCAGTATTCATGCCTGGAGAATCCCATGGACAGAGGAACCTGGCAGACTGCAGTCCATAGACTTGGATAGAATTGGACATGACTGAATTGACTTAGCATGCATGTACTACAAATGATAATGCCAGTTCACATTCATTAATTCATTCATTTGTCCAATCCATCAACAAATATTTAGCAAGAGCCTAATATCACTAGACACTCTTCTGTAGAATAAAATAAAAATTTCTGCTCTCATAAACTCACAGTCCTGTGCAGAAAAAGGACAATAAAGAATAAGCATAATGAACATACATTTTATAGTATATAGACATTAATAAAGACTATGGACAACATTTTATCATTAAAAATGTTCATCTTNAAAAGAAAGAATAGAAACAGAAGAAAAACAGAAGACTCTTCAGAGTCCCTTGGACAGCAAGATCAAACCAGTCAATCCTAAAGGAAATCAACCCTGAATATTCATTGGCAAGACTGAAGCTGGAACTGAAGCTCCAATACTTTGGCCACCTGATGAGAACAGCTGGCTCATTGGAAAACACTCTGATGCTGGGAAAGACTGAAGGTAGGAGGAGAAGGGGTCGACAGAGGATAAGATGGTTGGATGTTATCACTGACTCAATGGATTTGGGCAAATTCTAGGAGATGGTGAGGGACAGGGATGGAGTCGCAAAGAGTCAGACATACCTTAGTGACGAACAATAACAATAACAAAGAAGCAGGTTTGGTCTTATTTGAAGTGTAGAAGGGAAGCAGTTTGCAATTTTAATTAGTGTGATCCAGATAAGCCTCCTAGAGAAAGTGTCATTTGAATAAAGACTTAATGAAGAGTTAACCATGGAACTGTTTGGAAGAAAGGCATTTGAAGACAAGGGAAGAGATCTTGCAAAGGCTACAAATGAGACTGTCACTGGGGTTTTGATCCAACATTAAGGGGAGTGGTCAACGAAGAGAGAAGTGGAAGATTCAGTCAGAGAGACACCAAGACACCAGATGGTGAAGGGTCTTGAAGACCATTACATGTGCCCTGGCCTTCGTTCTAAGTACTGTGGGGAATAATGCTGGGTTCTAAGCAAAGGAGTGACACCTAAGAAGAATCACTCTGGCAGTTACATTGAAAATGAACTGCAGTGAGACAAGCCAAAGGATTTGGGGGTAAATTAGCTATGAAATAACTAATGGCTCAGACCATGGTGATAGTAGTAGAGATGTAAAAAGTGATAAAGAAGTAAACAGTGAGAAAGAAAGAGGCTGTGTGACCTGAATATCAAGTGAAGAAAATTAACCAATTGTGTCAAATTCTGTTCAAAGCTCTAGTAAGAGAAGGAATAAAAACTGACCACTGGACTTAGCATCATTGAAATACAGGTCACTTTGACCATTCATGGAATGGCAATAGGTAGAAGTATAAAAAAAAAAAAAGCTGGATTCTAGTATTAAATATTTTATTCTAGTTATTCTTATTATTAATTTCTTTGTCATTTCTCCTTATCAATTTTGGGGCTTATGGAGGAAGAGGTCATAGTTATTTATCTTGATAGACTTCAGGTTTGATAGTTTCTGATCAAGTGTCCAAGTACTTTTTCCTGTTCAAGGAATGAAAAAAAATTATATATAAGACAAAATTTTATCTTTACTGTAACTTAACTATATGGCTGGGCAACAAAAGTCTGGTTAAGACCAAAACTTCTGAAGCTGTTCAGAGGAAGGAGTACTCTTTGAGGACTGGGGGATCAGTCACAAAAATAGGGAGATTTCAGATGGGCTTTGGAGAAGTGTGTCGATGTGCACACAAGCACTATTACTCTGAAAGACTGTCTGCACTGTCACTTTGTTTGATGGCAATGACACTTCTCTCTTAAAAGAAGGAAGAGGAGTTAAATTGTGTCACCACCCCACAAAAAAATTCATGTTGTAGTCCTAAAACTTGATACCTCAGAATTTCACTGCATTTGAAGATAGGATCTTCAAAAGGAGTGTTGCATTAAAACAAGGTCATACTAACCCAGTACGACTGGTGTCCTTATAAGAAGAGGACTTTTGGACACAGACGCATACAGAGGGAAGAGCATGTGAAGAGAAGGAAAAGATGGTCATCAATAAGCCAGAGAGAGGCATGAAATAGATCTCCCCTCACATGCTTCAGAAGGAAATAACCCTGCTAGCACTTTGATCTCATACTTCTAGGCTTCAGAACAGTAAGAAAATTAAGTTCTATAGTTTAAGCTGAACAATCTGTGGTACTTTGTTACAGCAGCCCCAGAAAACTAATACAGAATATAAAGTTAAAATGGCTCATCCTTTACACTCCATCTGCAAAAGGGTAGGAAGATTCCCCAAGAGCATGAAAGGTAAACTAAGAAGTTATGAAATTTCTTCTGAGTTTGCAGTGACGTCTATATGCTTGAGTGCTACAATCTTGACTGACTCCACATCCAACTACAGAAGTAAACACTGCTTCTATAATTCAATCAATATAAATAACATTATATTATATTTTAATAAGCCCTCAGTTGGTCTATACAACTCTATAGCTCTCTGTCTGTATTAGATAATCAAATCTTGTCTGTATTTATGCCAATGCTATGTGCTAAGTTGCTTCAGTCATGTCTGACTGTTTGCAACCCTATGTACTCTAGCCCCAGAGAAGGCAATGGCACCCCACTCCAGTACTCTTGCCTGGAAAATCCCATGGATGGAGGAGCCTGGTGGGCTGCAGTCCATGGGGTGGCTAAGAGTCGGACATGACTGAGCGACTTCACTTTCACTTTTCACTTTCATGCATTGGAGAAGGAAATGGCAACCCACTCCAGTATTCTTGCCTGGAGAATCCCAGCGATTGGGGAGCCTGGCGGGCTGCCATCTATGGGGTCACACAGAGTCAGACACGACTGAAGTGACTTAGCAGCAGCACTATAGTCCACCAGGCTCCTCTTGTCCATGGGATTCTCCAGGCAAGAATACTGGAGTGGGATGCCATGCCTTCCTCCAGGGGATCTTCTCTACCCAGGAATCGAACTGGCATTTCCTATGGTCCCTGCATTGCAGGCAGATTCTTCACTGCTGAGCCCCCAGGGAAGCCCATACTCTAGTAATTAAATGCAAACTGTAATTTAAGTTTTAAAAAAAGCTTCAGGAGATTTCTTGTCATCACTGATCCAGTTTGACAAGATGCCCCACACACTGTGGGAGTGCACGTATATAGGCTCATGTGAGCACATGCATGTGTGCACACACACACAGAAAATTAAAATCTAAGTTAATAGTAGAGGAGAAGAAAAAGGAAAACCACATTTTGTTTTGTTAAGTTGACAGTCATGGGCTGACTTGTTCAGGTTGAAGATGAGTTGGTATCACTGTGGAATTTCTTTTTCCATAACTATTAGAGAGTCTGAAGAAATCCCATGCCAGTTGATGAATGCATCCTTTCAGTTTTTTAAGTGTTGCCAAACAGTGTTAAGAGAGAGGAATATTAAATTGCACCAGGCTCTTCTCTAAATTCATTGGAACAGCTGAATTAAAACCACTAAGTCAAGCAGAATCTTACTCAGCAGAAGGTGTATCTTATTACATGTGGAAGCCTACTAAATATCATTAAATGTGGTATTTGGTTCTAAAATAAAATACCAGAAGACTAGTATAAAGTTATTTCTCTCACTAAATCATTGCTATAGTTCTTCTTAAGTCAGGACTAAGCTAGAGTTTTGAACATGCAGGATCATGCCAATTGGTGAGAAGAAGATAAGACAGGTTATTACAAAGCTATACCACATTCCTGGCCTCCGTGATACTGGTTACTAAGGAAAAAGAGTATCCTATGATGGGTGGTGAGTGGTAGAGAAGAAGCTTCTGCTCAGGAGCTGTGGCAAAGGGAGTGTAGATTTTGGATAGAGCCTCCTAGGAATGCACACCACCGTCCTAGTTCTTGGCAACAGTCTTCTGTGTTAATACCTGCTCCTGTTTTAAAGAACAAGCTCGACTATCTCTTTGATATAGATCAGTGCTGTGTAATAGACATACATGAACCAAATACTTAACATCATCTAGCAACTACATCAGTTAAAGTAAAAAGAAACAGGTGAAATTAATGTTAATTATACATTTAATTTAATATGTCCCCAACATTCTCATTTCAATATGATTATATATTGAAAATATTAATGAGATATTTTACATTATTTTTTCTTTCAATACAAAAATTATGAAATCTAGTGTCTTTTACACTTAGTGAAATGAAGTCGCTCAGTCGTGTCTGACTCTTTGCGATCCCATGGACTGTAGCCTACCAGGCTCCTCTGTCCATGGGATTTTCCAGGCAATAGTACTGAAGTGGATTGCCATTTCCTTCTCCAGCGGATCTTTCCGACCCAGGGATTGAACCCAGTTCTCCTGAATTGTAGACAGACGCTTTACTGTCTGAGCCACCAGGGAAGACACTTAGAGTACATATCAATTCAGATTAGTCACGTTGGGTTCAAGTGGTGCTAGTGGTAAAGAACCCACCTGCCAATGCAGGAGACATAGGAGATGCGGATTCATCCCTGGGTCAGGCAGATCCCCTGCAGGAGGCAGTGGCAACCCACCCTGTATTTTTGCTTAGAAAATTCCATGGACAGAGGAGCCTGGCGGGCTACAGTCTGTGGGGCTGCAAAGAGTCGGACAAGACTGAGCAGCCATGTGTTCAACAGCCACATGTGTTTAGTGGTTACTATGTGTGGCTATTGACAATAGATGTTGGACTCTATTACTGATGAATACCTAGAAGGTGAAGGCATGTTTTAAAAAAAAAAAAAACAGTGAAGCTAAATGAATGCCTATTGGTATCTTAATTAACCTAAAGTGTCCACTTTTCCTGATCCTGTTACTTACTTGTTGTCAAATTTTGGTGTTGTAGAGAATGAAAATGAATTTTACATTTTATGTAAAAGATGGGCACAATAAAGGGCAGAAATGTTATGGACCTAACAGAAGCAGAAGATATTAAGCAGAGGTGGCAAGAATAAACAGAAAAACTATACAAAAAAGATCTTCATGACCCAGATAACCATGATGGTGTGATCACTCACCTAAGCCAGACATCCTGGAGTGTGATGTCAAGTGGGCTTTGGGATGCATCGCTACAAACAAAGTTAGTGGAGGTGATGGAATTCCAGCTGAGCTATTTCAAATCCTAAAAGATGATGCTGTGAAAGTACTGCACTCAATATGCCAGCAAATTTGGAAAACTCAGCAATGTCCACAGACTGGAAAAGGTCAGTTTTCATTCCAATCTCAAAGAAAGGCAATGTCAAAGAATGCTCAAAGTACCACACAATTGCATTCATCTCATATGCTAGCAAAGTAATGCTCAAAATTCTCCAACCTAGATTTCAACAATATATGAACCAAGAACTTTCAGATGTTCAAGCTGGTTTTAGAAAAGGCAGAGGAACCAGAGATCAAATTGCCAACATCAGCTGGATCATAGAAAAAACAACAGTGTGCCAGAAAAACATGTACTTCTGCTTTATTGACAATGCCAAAGCCTTTGACTGTGTGGATCACAACAAACTGTGGAAAATTCTGAAAGAGATGGGAATACCAGACCACCTTACCTTACTCCTGAGAAATCTGTATGCAGGTCAGGAAGCAACAGTTAAAACTGGACATGAAACAACAGACTGGTTCCAAATTGGGAAAGGAGTATGTCAAGGCTGTATGTTGTCACCCTGCTTATTTAACTTCTATGCAGAGTACATCATGAGAAATGCCAGGCTGGATGAAGCACAAGCTGGAATCAAGATTGCCAGGAGAAATTATGAATGACCTCAGATATGCAGATGACACTACCCTTGTGGCAGAAAGTGAAGAGAAATTTAAAAGCCTCTTGATGAAAGTGAGAGAGGAGAGTGAAAAATCTGACTCAAAACTCAACATTCAAAAAAACGAAGATCATGGCATCCGCTCCCATTACTTCATGGCAAATAGATGGAAAACAACAGAAACAGTGACAGACTTTATTTTCTTGGGCTCCAAAAAGCACTACAGGTGGTGACTGCAGCCATGAAATTGAAAGACGTTTGCTTCTTGGAAGAAAAGCTATGACCAATGAGATGGGAGAATGGCATTGAAACATGTATACTATCATGTAAGAAATGAATCGCCAGTCTATGTCCTATGCAGGATGCAGGATGCTTGGGGCTGGTGCATGGGGAGGACCCAGAGAGATGTTATGGGGTGGGAGGTGGGAGGGGATTCATGTTTGGGAACACATGTACACTCGTGGTGAATTCATGTCAATGTTTGGCAAAACCAATACAGTATTGTAAAGTAAACTAAAGTTAAAATAAAAATTAAAAAAAAAAATAGACAACACATTAAAAAGAAGAAACATTACTTTGCTGACAAAGGTCCATATAGTCAAAGCTATGGTTTTTCCAGTAGTCATGACAGATGGGAGATGAATGCCAAAGAATTGATGCTTTTGAACTGTGGTGTTGGATAAGATCTTGAGAGTCCCATGGACTGCAAGGAGATCAAAATAGTCCTGATATTCATTGGAAGGACTGATGCTGAAGCTGAAGCCCCAATATTTTGGCCACCTGATGCGAAGAACTGACTCATTTGAAAAGACCCTGATGCTGGGAAAGATTGAAGGCAGGAGGAGAAGGGGACATCAGAGAATGAGATGGTTAGATGGGATCACCAATGCTATGGACATGAGTTTGAGCAAGCTCTGAGAGCTGGTGATGGACAGGGAAGCCTGGAGTGTTGCATGTAGTCCATGGGGTCTCAAAGAGTCAGACGTGACTGAGCAACTGAACTGAACTGAATTGAGCGACCAGAAAGTTTACGTGAAAGATCTTTAGACTGAAACCTTGACTCACTTCAGTTTCTTTGCCAGTGGATCTGAACTATGATTAGACTTTAAGGATGAATAAGGAGTGGATTATACTTATTTGAATCATAGGAGAAGAGATTGTCTTCTTCAAGGAAAGTAGACAAGAGCCATAGAATTGTAATAATTATGAAAATCTGAAGAGTCTGTTACTGAAAAGGTATTTTGGCCCAGTGCACTCAAACCTGAGATATGGGACAAAGATAATCAAGAAAAAAAAACTTGCAGGTATTGGCATTGGTAATTTTACTGAGGATGGGAGAATCCTAGGGACACAGGTCAAGTCTGCCACCACTGGATATTGACAGTGGTACTGATGCTTAAGCAAGTATGAACAGAAGGACCTTCTGTGGACGTCTGTAAAAATTAGGTGTAGAAGATGAAGCAATGACAAATGTGAGTGAGGGGAAGAAACCAATGACTGATTTGGAAGCCAAAGGGAATAACTCGGTGAGCACAAAGTAGACGTCATCTGATAACAGACACTAGTCTCGAGATGCATTTAAAGATGGTTAAGTCCCTGAACAGTAAGAAAAAACTGAACCAGATAAGTCCTGTATTTGACCATTATCATGATCTCAATTTGCCTCCAGCCGGAAATTAAAAATAGAGAAATCAAGTATTAGTGATAATATGAGGCAGAACAAATTTTTTGGACTAACTCTTGAGAATATTTAGAATACTGAACTCATAAATTCTTGAAACAAAACTGCTCATTCTGAGACAAGGTATCTTTTAATTTTTTCATTGCTTATTAAATACATCAGTATATAATATTAACTCACTTATTAAAAGATGGCCAAATCATTGTGAAAAATTTTTTTCCATTTCCTTAGTTAAATAGGGCAGATAATTACAACATGCAAAATAACAGTTGCATAAAAAGGAAACGGCAAGCCACTCCAGTATTCTTGCCTGGAGAATCCTGTGGACAGAGGAACCTAGTGGGCTGCTGTCCATGGGGTTGCACAGAGTCAGACATGACTAAAGCGACTTAGCATGCAATTACATTCAAGTGTCATGTCAAGTTATTTAAATAAAACAGTAATCATTATCTTCAGAGGAAGGAGTGTTCCTGCAGAATGTAGCTGGAAAAACAATTAAGGACCTAACCTATGACAAATACCAAAGCAACATTTACTAGGGAAAAGAAAAATCATATTGATTGCAAGCAGCAGAACCAGAAGCATCTGCTTACCAAGGCAATCTAAAACGCAGAGCTTAGCTTCAGAGAGAAAGAAACGGGCTCCCGAGATATTTTAGGAAGTTCACAACAATTACACCTATTCTAAAAGTATATCTTAGGACTTATTGATTTACAACTGTTCATTAAAAGGGAATAAAAACTAAAGTCTTAATCTAAAATCGCTCTCTAGTTTCCTAAATCTTGATGCATAAGGTAAACAGGTAAGATAGACAATGGTTGTAAATATCACTCTGCTAGAAGAACTTCTTGGCAAGAAACTGTGCTATTTTACATAAGGCAAAATAAATTTAGAGGTCACTCTAAAGAGCAATTTACACTAAATTCTTAGGACTTTGCAGATGCACAGAAATATAAGAAATTGCCTAGTTTAAACCATGGTAACATAGTTCTATACTCATAGAAGATACTGAGTTAATACTTCTACCCTCTCCAGTATTCTCGCCTGGAAAATTCTACGAACAGTGGAGCCTGGTAGGCTACAGTCCATGGAGTCGCAAAGAGTCTGACACGACTGAGCAACTGAGCACAAGGAAAGACTAGACTACATGCTCATTTGTCAAAATCATTTATAGTGGGTAACTTTCTAAGCATTCTTATATAATCCAATGAAGGTAAGCTATCATTAAAAAACATGCCTTTCCTATGTGTGTAATTTATAATAAGACTGACAGATAACCAAAAAAATACACATCACGAGGAAAAGAGACTTAGACAGCCAAAGAAATGCCAGACAGTGAGAAAAGCAAAGGAAAACACAGACAGCCATTCAGATGAACTGTTCGTAAGAGAGGTGCCAAGGTTTCCATATGGGCAATGTGGTAACACGATATGTAGACATATACCAAGCATTTTAATAGGCAGGTTTCACTAGGAGCTGAAAACACTGTTAGACAACCGTTTGCTCATTATTATTTTTCCTTTGGGCCAAACATACATATAAAAAAAAAATGCCATGCATTGGAACAAATCCAAAAGGAAAAGTTTTTAATGAGCCTAATATATTCTAAGTAAATGATACTGTTCCCAGGGTAATTAGTGTCCTAGAGCATCTGTTATCTCTCCAGGGAAAATAAAACCTAATTTTAACTCCTGACACTCTAAAACATTTAGAAATCTGCAAATGACACCCTCATGCCATGAAGAAACATACAGCCCAGGGTAATTGCAATTGCAAAGCTAAATGGAGCTTGGAGAGGCAAGCATTTCATCGGACACTGCTATTAGACATGAATTTGCTATTAATTAAAGCAGATTTGGCAGCTGAACTACCTACCTATTAACAGAAAGTGGAATTTTAAATTATCATTTTATACATGTGATATAAAAGGCATAAACACAGTGAGACCACAAAAATGTTTCATTTTCTATTTTCTTTCACAACGTGTATAGCCTACCTTAGGTTTTGCTATGTAAAATCTAGTGAGATGGAGTTCTGAGGACTTACACAAGGAGAATGCAAGAAAATATGTCCTGACTCAAACAGATCTCTTCTTTTGTGAATAAAACAATGGTAGTTCTTCAGGCAATACATGTTTCCTCCTCCCAGTTATGTGACACATAGCTCAGAACAAGAAAAAAATTCTCTATGGAAGGTCAACCTTTACTTGTGGCAGAAACTGCCAATTGTCTCCCAATATATGTACTTCCTAATTGTTTTAAATAGGAATATAAGCCAAATATCTATATGGGCACATGACTATATGAGAGACCAGAGGACATAGAGTGAGAAAACAAAAATAGATGAATCTGATAAAGGCTGATAAATTTCAGGAAAGTAGTGGGAAAAAATACAAATATCAGAGAAATAAAGAAAAGACAAGACAATATTAGAGCAGACTAAATTATAAGACACAGGTGAGCCAGAAAACATGAAATAAAAAGATTTTAAAGAATTAAATGAGTTTAATAAAATGATAGATATGGAAATCAGACAAAGGAACATGCAAAATATTAAAGTATAATTTACAAGGATACTTTCCAAACTAAGGAATAATCAGATCTAAGGATATAGAAGATACACCCTATAGGAGGACCATTTCACAATGAGGTGTATCCCAGGTACATTATTGTATTTTTTAGCCAATGAAAAAATTCTTTGGGTGGCCAGGCATGATTAAATAATTTTTAAGCAGTTAAAACTTGGTCTGACCTCAGTTTTCTCCACCACAATATTCAACTTAAAAAAAAAAAAAAGTAAAAAATAAAAAGGTGACAAAGTCCTCAAAGACATAAAATTTGATCTAATAATTTTCCACTCATATTTTTCAACAAGCAAACCCAAACTCATATTGCTATGAGCTCATCTTGAAGAAGTGACTTGTGTAATAAATAATTTTTGCCAAAGATGAAAGAATGGGAAAAACTATAGCAAAATGAGATGATGTGAATATTGAATCTATTTAACTAAAACATATGGGGAGCAGGGTTATAGAACTTCTACATATGTTATATATCCTGATGGTGTGATAATCTAACAAAATGGGCAGGAGAAGAAAGAGAAAAGACTGGAAATTTTATAATGTACTTTCAAGTTACTTTTTCTCTTATACCTAGCTGAAAAACTATTACTTAAAACTGGTAACTTGGAGAGGTTTCAGTTTACTTAACAGCACATAGGTATGCACTAAGACATACAACATTGTCAAACTGGATGTGAAGAAAAAAAAGCTAATGGCAGAAATATGCCAGTATAATCATTGTTCTTTCTAGGGAGTAAACAGATATTTGTGTAAAATATAGAGAATTAAGAATTTTATATAAATCGGCTAAGTTTAGACATACCTCCTTATGTAAAAGTAATTTTTTTCCATATTATCAGAAGAAACACATGCAAATCAAAGGAAACCGAAGTCCCAAAAACCAAATGCTGAAAAAATAAATATACAAAGTAAAAGCATACTGTAGTGTAAAAGAACATGAAATAATTATCATATTAATCATAACAACATATTGTAAATGGAATAAACTCAACTATTTTTCATAAAAGAAACTAACAAATTGGAAAAATGCAGTGAAACCCGATTATCTGTTGAATGTGAGAGATGAACAAGAAAACACTAAGCTTAAAAACTAAACCACTTGAATGAAAATGTCAATATATTCCAAAAGAATAGAATAAGCATAAATATCTTCTGATAATCACTTAATAAAATTAGGAAATAACAAGAATAAGAAAAAAGAGCTAAGAAGTTGACAATTTTTAAAAATTAAACTAACTTTGTCTTCAAAAACATGAGTCAACAATGAAATTAAAGCTAAAATTTTAACATATGGATAAAAATAATAGACTAAAATAACTAGCTGGCAAAGCCTAAGGAAGAGAACTAAATGGAGCATAGAAGAATATCTCAATTTTAAACATTCATATTAATCTAGCAAAATGAAATAAAAAGTTAACACATAAAGAACTTTGAAAAAGAGTAAAACAAAAGATCAGGGAAGGCCAATTGAGGAATTAAAATATGAAAAATATAACAATATTATAAATCATTAGGAATAGTAACAAAATAATAAACCATTAGCTAAATAAAAGTTTAAAAAACAGATTCTTAAGAAATTACGTAGCTCAAATTTTATGAAAATACATTTTAAAACATAGATGTAGTGTTTGATATTCTAGATAGTGTAATTTATCAAATATCAGAAAATGTAGGAAATTTCCACCACTCAACTTACAAGTTTGGAGACATTTTTTTATTGCAGTGATTGTATGAGTGGGTATGAATGGCATCTGGTAGGTAGAGATGCTGCTAAATATCCTTTTTTTCTGTTTTTCAGTACCAGTAAGGATGCATAGGTCAGTGTTGTAAAACTGTCCAGAAATGTTAATAGTATCGAAATTCCAGGTATTGCTAATTATGCTGGATTGTAGACTCTGCTTTGCGTAGCACTGTTATAGAGCAAGAGTCAATAGGTTTTTTCTCTAAAGAGTCAGAGAGCATACATTTTTAGTCTTCGTGGACCATACACAATCACTGTTGCACATTCAGTGTTTATTTTTACAACCCTTTAATATATATGTAAAGCTATAAAGAAAGCTGAGCACCGAGGAATTAATGCTTTGAACTGTGGGAGCACTCTTGAGAGTCCCTTGGACTGCAAGGAGATTGAAAAAAGGAAATCAGTCCTGAATGTTTATTGGAAAGACTGAAGCTGAACCTCCAGTACTTTGGCCACCTGATATGAAGAACTGACTCATTGGAAAAGACCCTGATGCTGGGAAAGATTGAAGGCAGGGGGAGAAGGGGATGACAGATGACAGAGGATGAGATGGTTGGATGGTTGGATGGGTGATAACCCACTCAATGGACATGAGTTTGAGAAAGCTCTGGGAGCTTTATATACATAGAAACTATTCTTAGCTCATTGTTGTTTTTGTTAAGTTGCTAAGTCGTGTCTGACTCTTTTGTGACCCCATGGACTGTAGCCCACCAGGCTTTTCTGTCCACGGGATTTCCCAGACAAGAATACTGGAGTGGGTTGCCATTTCCCTCCCCAAGAGATCTTCCTGACCCAGGGATCAAACCCACATTTCCTACCTTGGCAAGTGGGTTCTTAACCATGGAGCCACCAGGGAAGTCCATCCTAGCTCACAGACCTTACCAAAATAGACCCTTTCATAAATAATAGGGTTATATATTTGTTGTGGAGTAGTACAAATACAAAGAATATAAATTCTTCCTGAACATGATAAAATATATCATTCTTAGTCCTAAAACTAACCCTCAAAATTAATGACAAATTCTAGCAGGTCATTAATTTCAGGGACAAGTAGAGGATCTTCAGTATTACCACTATTGTTTCACACCTTTTAGTGATGATAGTCAATATAGTTATACAAAATAAGTAAATTGTTCTTCTAAAGGTTGTCAAGCAGAAGCAGAGTAGAAACCAGCTATTTGATCACCGTGTCTACTTTTTTTTTTTAGTTTGAAAGTGTTAGTTGCTCAGTTGTGTCCAACTCTTTGAGACCCCGTGGACTGTAGCCCACCAGGCTCCTCTGTCCATGGAATCCTCCAGGCAAGAATATTGGAGTGGGTAGCCATCCCTTCTCCAGGATATCTTCCCAACCCAGGGATTGAACCCCAGTTTCCTGCATTACAGACAGATTCTTTACCATCTGAGCCACCAGGGAAGATTGGATACATATAGAAACTAAATTTCCCAATAGGCAAGGCCATATATGAATTCTAAAAGTAAGACAAAAGCAGAAGTGAGGTGTACTAATTCCAAGTCTGTCTAATAAAAGCATTCCAGGTGATCCAGGTTCTCTCTTCCCACATGTGCCAGCTGGATACTAAGAGTCCCATGTAGAAATCTGAAAACCCAAGAACAGGGCTTAGTTGGCAAACCTGCTCAAGGGTCAACGCTGGCCCACCACCTGGTGTTGTAAATTAGGCTTTATTGCAGTCATACTTACTCATTTACGTATTGTTGATGACCACTTTCAAGCCACAGCCGAGCCATTGTGAGAGAGACTGTATGGTCAGTAAATCATAAAATATTCATGGTCTGGTCCTGTACAGAAAAATATTTTGACAATCTTTGCCCTAAGATGATGGAAATAGAAAATGCATCTTCAGTCTCTCAGTTGTGTCCAGCTCTTCTCAAATCTATGGACTGTAGCCTGCCAGACTCCTCTATCCATGGGATTCTCCAGGCAAGAATACTGGAGTGGGTTGCCATTTCCTCCTCCAGAGGATCTTCCTGACTCAGGGTAATAGAAGACAGAAGAAACTTATATCTCTGAATTATTCCTGGGGTAGAGCCACCCTACCCTATTATACTATATCCAACTGTATCCTAAAATAAAGCTTTATTTGTTTAAGCCTTTGAGATTTAGTGCTTACTTCAGAAGCTGGCTAGGGCTGGTTATATTGGGAAGGTAAAATTATGATCAGATATGAAGAGTACATGTAATATCCAAGGAAAGTAATTCTGAAAATTTGTGCATAAGGGGAACAGAGTATATAAAGGCAGCTGGGTTCAAAATTAATTAAAAGGATTAATGGTATCTATATAAATAAACAATCGCCAGTAATCATTTAATAAAAGACTTGGCTATGAAGTTGTAGCAAAAATAAGAAATACTTGAATTTTAACCTGAAATGTGGGAAATCTATCTGAATAAAACTAAAACCTTACTTGGACATACCAAAGAAACATATCATACCTTGATGGGAATATTTAAATTATAAAGATGTCAATTTTCACCAAGTTGATAGAGAATTTTAACTTCTTCATAATAAAAAGAGCCATAAGATTTATTTCCTCAATTAGGCAACCTTATTTTATATTTTATGAATAAATAGCAACATGCAAAGTAGCTAGGATCTATATATCACAGTTCAGTTCAGTTCAGTTCAGTCACTCAGTCATGCCCGACTCTTTGAGACCTCATGAACTGCAGCACGCCAGCCTGCCTGTCCATCTCCAAATCCTGGAGTGGACCCAAACTCATGTGCATCGAGTTGGTGATGCCATCCAACCATCTCACCCTCTGTTGTCCCTTTCTCCTCCTGCTCCCAATCCCTCCCAGCATCAGGGTCTTTTCCAATGAGTCAACTCTTCCCATGAGGTGGCCAGAGTATTGGAGTTTCAGCCTCAGCTTCAGTCCTTCCAATGAATACCCAGGACTGGTCACCTTTAGGATCGGCTGGTTGGATCTCCTTGCAGTTCAAGGGACTCTCAAGAGTCTTCTCCAACACCATAGTTCAAAAGCATCAATTCTTTGGCACTCAGCTTTTTTCACAGTCCAACTCTCACATCCATACATGACCACAGGAAAAACCATAGCCTTGACTAGACGGACCTTAGTCGGCAAAGTAATATCTCTGCTTTTTAATATATCAAAACTTCAGTTCAGTTCAGTCGCTCGGTCGTGTCCAACTCTTTGCAACCACATGAATTGCAGCATGCCAGGCCTCCCTGTCCATCACCAAATCCTGGAGTTCACTCAAACTCATGTCCATCGAGGCAGTGATGCCATCCAGCCATCTCATCCTCTGTCGTCCCCTTCTCCTCCTGCCCCCAATCCCTCCCAGCAACAAAGCCTTTTCCAATGAATCAACTCTTTGCATGAGATGGCTAAAGTACTGGAGTTTCAGCTTCAACATCAGTCCTTCCAATGAACACCCAGGACTGACCTCCTTTAGAATGGACTGGTTGGATCTCCTTGCAGTCCAAGGGACTTTCAAGAGTCTTCTCCAACACCACAGTTCAAAAGCATCAATTCTTTGGCACTCAGCTTTTTTCACAGTCCAACTCTCACATCCATA
>SJYQ01002660.1:0-61465 GCA_006410935.1 Redunca redunca | reverse complement strand
GTTTTGCCAAACATTGACATGAATTCACCACAAGTGTACATGCGTTCCCAAACATGAATCCCCTCCCACCTCCCACCCCATACCATCTCTCTGGGTCCTCTCCTTGCACCAGTCCCAAGCATCTTGCATCCTGCATCGGACATCGACTGGCGATTCGTTTCTTACATGATAATATACATGTTTCAATGCCATTCTCCCATCTCTTCCCACCCTCTCCCTCCCTCTCTCCCCCAGAGCCCAACAGTTCACTCTATAGATCTGAGTCTCTTGTGTTATCTCACATACAGGGTCATCGTCCCTATCTTTCTAAATTCCATATATATGCGTTAGTATACTGTATTGGTGTTTTTCTTTCTGGCTTACTTCACTCTGTATAATCGGTTCCAGTTCCATCCATCTCCTTAGAACTGATTCAAATGTATTCTTTTTAATGGCTGAGTAATACTCCATTGTGTATATGTACCACAGCTTTCTTATCCATTCATCTGCTGAGGGACATCTAGGTTGTTTCCATGTTCTGGCTATTATAAACAGTGCTGCGATGAACATTGGGGTACATGTGTCTCTTTCTATTCTGGTTTCCTTGGTATGTATGCCCAGTTCCATTAAGTTTTAAAGAAGAGTGGCATGCTTAAAAACATATAGAAATGAAAATCCACACTTCTTATTCTAACTGCAAACTTGATCTGTTTGTCATTTCTATCTTGATTTTCTTTTTGCCCCAAATGTATAATGATGCATATCTCCTCTGATTCTTACTAAAAAGGGGTGAAGTTAAACTGATTCTATAGCTGTGTGTGTCTAATTTTTACATTAAAAATTGCATTATTTTTCTTATTTCTTTTCTCTTCTCTCTGCATATTCTTTGCCATAAAACTCTCAGTACTCTTCCCTGCCCTGTTGACCTTAGACTTTAACCAATAGGATGTTAGTGGACATGATGCAAACAGAGGCTTGAGGTATGCTTGTATTACTGAGTTTTCCCTCTTGAGCCTCTGTGATTACCAAGAAAAGGTCAAGCTACAAGTAGTCCATAGGCCAAGGAAGAGAAAAGCCATGTGGACCAGATCTGGATTCAGTCTGCAGCTTATAATTCAACTCAGCTAAGCTCAACCTAGATCAACCTGTCTGCAGATATGAAAATCTAATGTGAAACCAAAAAAAAAAAACTGATGTTTTTTTATGACACTGAGTATCAAAAGGTTTTTTAGGCATTTTTATGGCAAAAGATAAATTATAAAGAAATTGGTACTTAGAATTAAGGTACTACTGTGCCAAAATCCAATATGCGTAGCATTGACTTTCAGACCAAGTGGGGAATGATAATAAACTATTACAGGAGGCCAGAAAAACAGGGAATCATTTCATGTAGTGGTAAAATATTTGGTACAACTGTTGCCTGTGTTACCTTGGAGATGGAAAAAAATACCTAACAAACTTGTGAACTTAGGAAAGCAGGTTTTCAACTGGGATATTAGAAGCATGAGCAGGCTTCTAGTAGATGTATTTGCCAAGGTGCTACAAGAAATAAGTTCAGCAAATAGCTGACTGGTTTGCAAACAGAACTGAGAAGACATATAGTGAGCTCAGAAATCTAGGTTTTGCTGGGCAGAAAAATGAAAGTTTCTCATTTCTAAATTTATCAGTTAGTAAAACATCATCAAATTACAGTTTAATCTGGGGGTAAAAATCATACACCATATATATACTTTAACCTTACCATTTTTGCCTCCAGATTAAACCTTAATGTATATATATAGATAGATAGATAGATAGATAGATAGATATGTGTGTGTGTTTGTGTGTGTGTGTGTGTATATCACAGTGCCTGACACTTGGAGGCATTCAATAAATTTAAGATCTCTTATAACAGGACTGGTTTAATGCAGTGAAATATTATAGAGCAGTTCAAATTAATGAACTAGATACTAAATATTGACATGGATAAATTTTTAAATATAATGCTGAGTGATAAAAGCAAACTACAAAATGCAGTTAAAAATTATGATGAGATTTATTAAACTTTTAAAACATTTGCTGAGTGTATATTGTTTATAAATATCCACATATATAAAAATGTGCAAAAGCATGCATGAACACTAAACATACCAACTTCAGGAGTAGTTAAGTCTAATATAAAGGTGAGGGGGAAAGATAGGGCTTTCCTTAAGTTTACAACACTTTGTTTCTTTACAAAATTATTACCTGAAAAACTATGGCAAAATGTTAATTCTGTTAAGTGTATGTGATGCATACACAATTAACTCTTAAATCCGTTTCCTTTTTTTAATTAAAGCTAAAAATAATACTAAATGGAAAAGAAATAGATATTACTCTTTTGAGTAAACAGCTTCAGGCCAGTTCTTCAGAGATGAAAATAATAATATGATATTTAAATACTAAAGCACACATTTTGCTACTTGGATCATTTTAGTCTTAAAATACAATTTTCACACCTGAGAAGAAGGTCTAGAAATTGGCATATCACCTCTTGCATCATGCATGTGTGTGTATATATATGAATTTAATGAGAAAACCCAATTTATACATGTACATGCCTGGCTAGCCATCAAAGAAGATATAAAACCTTAATTATTTGCATCAGTTATTTTTTAAGGGTTCCTTGCCAGTGCATGGACTCAATTACAACAAACCCACTGGTACTAACTATGGAGAAACCCACTGTTACTAACCTGGAGAAAAGTACAGGTCAAGTTAAGGGATTATAATTAAATACCTGGATGAAGAAAGAAATGGTGTGCCTACTGCATAAAATCAGGTGAGAGTTTGAAAATAAGCTAGTTGCTATGCTCACATTTTTCCTGCATACCCCATCAAGGTTCAGCAAGTAGGTAGTACAGATTTTCATCAGACTTCTGTAATCAACTCAGAGAATAATCATAATTTCCAACTGTACTCTGCATTATCTGAGAGAGACCCACGTGCCTGAACTGCTTTTGTTAGTAAAGAACATTGTGAAAAGATGGATCAGGTCATGGAAAGAGGAAGAAATAGTGGGACCACCAATGACCAACTCCCGTAATGAGTTACTGATTCTTGCAGTTCTAATGAATAAATCCAAACGTTTCCAGAAACAACAGTTTTTCAAAGAGGAAGAGCTAAACACAATTTCTAAAGCCCTAAAAACACAGACACTTGAAAGTCATCTTTTTCCTTAGGTGGATAATTGTCTTGGTATCCAGTGGAGATGCATGTTTCTTATTACACACAGATTTTCACTTCTCTAACAGAGTGACAAATGTGTTTCTCGCCTATTAGTTTACTCACATAATAACATTAGGTGAGTCTTTTTTATCTGCAAATTTATTGTCCAGGTCCCTACATTTATGAGGTCATACCGAACAGCAAAGGCTTTGATAATACAAAATTTTCACTTATAACTAACCTATAAGATTAGTCCCCATGCAAACATTCTTCCCAGTTTACCCCATAACCATAGCACATATTGGCAATTATAACTTGTTTACATTAGATGAAATACAATTATTTGCATGACTGTATTTTCAAGACAAATAGGGGCTCTGTTTAAATGGATTCACTTCTTTTCTATTTCCAGTTTTCTTTAATAATGAGCATCCTCTGTTCTACTCTGACCACAGTTTTTAGATGAATATACTAATGTTAAAAGGCAGTCTTTCTCAACTTCTTTCATATCGATAGAACACCACCCCAAGAGCCTAGACAATTTCAGGTCTAACTTATGTCAAAGTTCATGCTTTCACCCATTATGCAGTCTAACTCTCTAAGAGAAAATAATAAGAGCCACCATATTTGAAATGTGACTTTAAAGAGTCATAGAGAAACAGTGAAAGAGACAGTAGAAGATTCTTAATAAATGTGAATGAAACCTTGGGGGCTCCTAACACATAAGACCTTTGAAACTGGCAACACTGCTCACCATGAGAGCCACAATCACTGAACATGAGAAATGGGCATGTCAGGGACCGTTTTCCCTGACATAGACCCTCAGGGACCGGAAACCAATTTGACAGACTTATTTCTGATACACTCCAATGCACCTTCACCTGTCTCAGAGCCTTTGCCTCTGAACGATTTCTGTTGATGATACTGAGCCAAATCCATGAAAATGAATCAGTTTGGCTCCATAACCCATGAGTGCTCTCTAAGGAAAACATGCCTGAGAGCATAGCATTCTAGGTCACTCCTTCAATTCAATTTACCAGTACAAACCCTCTACTAGACCTGGGGAGTGAAGAATTGATTCAGATTTGATCCACACTCCCAGGGTGCTCACTTGGATAAACAATAATCATTAAATTGCCCTATGCCCCAATCACCAGGTAGTCTAAAACTATCCATTGCCAAGTGGATAGACATAAGTTCCTGCAGATACAGTGCAGTTTGATGACATTTAAAACCTCCATAGTGCTAAGTATAAAGAATCTCTTTTACAATTCACAATCTAACCAAAACTTCCCCACCCCCCAAAAAGGAGATGCATTGGGTTGCCCTCTTCACTGTTGTAATAAAAGCAACAGAGAAGGCACGGTGAAAGAAACACCCGTGATAGAAAACAAGTGAAAGCATTCCCAGATTAGTTTAAAAATGTAACGGCATGCAGTTTGCAGAACCTGTTAAAGGAGAATAAACTTGCTGTAGAAATGGATAAACACTGGACTGACAGTGAACCTGGAGCATTCGCAGAAGCAGGGACAAAAAGTTAGTCTTGCAACAAAGTTAGCACTTGTATCTCAGAAGAGTGTGGGACACATAGAATGGGATCAGCTGGCCTAGGATACCATAAAGTGTCCTAGATGAGAGTGGAAATAATGCCTGCTGGCTAATGGCGTTCATCAGTTTCTCAATGACAAGAGAATTCAGTTGATAGAAGCACCCAGTATATACTATTAATATTATTCAGCTTACACTTAGCAAATGGAGTAGGAAATGTCAACTCACTCCAGTATTCCTGCCTGGAAAATTCCATGGACAGAGGAGCCTGGTGGGCTATAGTCCATGGGGTTGCAGAGAGTGGGACACAACTGAGGACCTCCACCCATTCACTTAACAAAATAGATGATTGTATAGAGTTTCATTTCAGAGTATGGATTTAATTCCTAATTAAATAACAGCAAGCATTATTCTAGCCAACAAAGGTCCATCTAGTCAAACCTATGGTTTTTCCAATGGTCATGTATGGATGTGAGAGTTGGACTATAAAGAAAGCTGAACACCGAAGAACTGATGCTTTTGAACTGTGCTATTGGAGAAGACTCTTGAGAGTCCCTTGGACTGCAAGGAGATCAAGACAGTCCACCCTAAATGAAATCAGTCCTGAGTATTCATTGGAAGAACTGATGCTGAAGCTGAAACTCTAATACTTTGGCCACCTGATGCAAAGAACTGACTCATTGAAAAAGACCATGAAGCTGGGAAAGATTGAAGGCAGGAGAAGGGGATGTCAGAGAATGAGACGATTGGATGGCATCACCAACTTGATGGACATGAGTTTGAGCAAGCTCCAGGAGGTGATGGACAGGGAAGCCTGGCATGCTGCAGTCCATGGGGTCACAAAGTCAGACACAACTGAGCAACTGAACTGAACTTATTATTCTAGCACTTACTATTACTTTAGCACTTTTGTAAGCATTTTATATACACAATTTATTTTATTATCATCATAAGCTTTGCCAGAGGCAATATTATTATTCTCAGTTTACAGATGGAAAATCTGAGTGACAGAAAGTTCAAGTAACAAAGGTCCTACAGATAGTAAGTAGAAGAGCCTGGTTCAAACTAAGCAGTCTGACTCCAGAATTCATCTCAGCACTGTGCTGCCTCTCCAAAGAAAATCCTCAGGTTTGATTATATTAACAAACTCATGGGAAAGAATATTTATTCAGTACTGTCAACCAGATGCTATATTGACCATATGGCTTACAGAGATGAATACCATTGCATACATAATTATATGTAAATTATGAACACAAAAGGTCTCCTAGAGACTAGGTTATATATGACATTAGTGCAGAGCATAAAGAAAGGAGTGGTCAGCATTTTATACATGACTATTTGTCCTAACTAGCACTCATTTCTTGTTGCCTCTACTGACAAAAACAGGGAATCATTAAGTAATCAACATCCTTTTAAGATTTTTATATTAATATGTCTTAAGTGTGTTAGGGCTTCCTTGATAGCTCAGTTGGTAAAGAATCCACCTTCAATGCAGAAGACCCCAGTTTATTCCTGGGTCGGGAATATCCGCTGGAGAATTAATATGTCTTATGTCTTAAAGTGTTACATATTTCAACAGTCTCCTTTCCTTCCTCCTCTGTTTTGTCTCTCCCTTCCTTTTTTTGTTCCTTCTTAAATTCAATTCACACTTTTTTGAGCATATAATAGAACAAGACACTTTCTGCAATAGAATCGGTTAAAGACAAAAAGGGATCCTGTATAGAAGGTATCTTTAAGTAGAGTTTGGAAAATTTCATTTCATTCTTAGTTTCCCACTGACACATTTTATAGCTTCCTTTGTACAACTGCAGACCTACAGACGGTCAGAGACACACCTGCCTCACCAGCAGCCCCCAGAGCTTCGAGCTGGTCTGCAGCCAGCACCAGGCCTCCTATATGCTCGTATTCCATCTCACGTGAGCCCCATCCACACCTGAGGAAAAGCAGGAGACCCAGGGACTCAGCCCTGAGAAACCTGGCTCAGGGTGGCCTCTGCTCCAACACCTGGACTGAATGAGGCAGTATCCGAGTTACTGTGTGACCAATCAAAGACACTTTCCTTTTCCTTCCTTATGATTTAAAATTCATTCCAGAGTGGCTATGTTATGTGTTGAAATAGACATCCACAGAGAAAAGTCTAGGAGAGATTAAAATGGATTGAAATTATCAAAGATATTAGGGAAGGGGTAAAGAGACAGTTGAGCTGTGAATTTCTTAGTGATACTGAATGACTTGATTGACACAAGTGAACTTAGACTGTGTGGTGCTTTTTTTTTTTTTGCCAATTTTTAACTTATTTGGAGAATCTTTGTGGTTAAAATAAAATGAACTTGAATGGATTTAATGCAGAGTGCAAAGCTCTTAATAGGGGATGCTGTAATCTATATTTCGTTAGTTCTGATGAAGCAGAATGGAAATCATCTGACAATTCTAGCCCTGACAGAGATTCTATTTTTCTTATTCCATTTATTTATAAGGTCTATTCCAGCTCCAAAGGGAGAATGCCCTGAAGTAGATGGACATGAACTCATGCCCCCTCTTACAAAAGGACTTAACAGAACTCTAGCTGCATGATATTGAAGATACCCTTCTACACTGCAAAGCCTGCTTGCATAGGTCTAACAGCCCACTAAAGGAAGTAAAGCATTTGTTATTAGTATTTCTCATATTCTTCAAAATATTTTCAAATAACGCCTTATCTTTCTTTGGCAATTCCTTATAAAACAATAATCATTTCCCACCTTACCCTCCAGCTTTTCCTCTCCCCTTGCTAGTTCGAGTTTTCACCAAAACGTTTAACTCTGTCTGGAGTATTATGTATTTATATATTGTCAGTTTCAGTCTAGTAGAATGCAAAACTTTGTTTTGTTCACTTGTCTACCCTGTTTTGTCACTTGGAAAAGTGCTGGTCAGATGTAGTCAGTATCTGTTGAATAAGTAAATAATGAATAAACAAATGAGCATAAGGTCTCAGAAGAATACAATTGGCTCAATTTATACAGCTAATTGGTGGTAATCTCTACAGTTAAACCTTCAACCTTGCAAATCTATATCTATTGTGCTTTCTGTAAAAATCTTAAAAGTCCCTTTGAGGCCTGATACCTGAAAAAGTTATTTCCCAAGGTGTTTGGCACACGTAGTAGGCACTCAATAAAATCTGTCACATCTGAATCTGAAAAAACTTAATATTCTACCCACCACATAAATGGGCTTCCCTGGTGGCTCAGACGGTAAAGAATATGCCTGTAATGCAGGAGACCTGGGATTGATCCCTGGGTTGGGAAAATCCCCTGGAGAAGGAAATGGCAACCCACTCCAGTATTCTTACCTGGAGAATCTCATGGACACAGGAGCCTGGGAGGCTACAGTTCATGGGGTTGCAAAGAGTCAGACACAACTGAGCAACTAACACTTTCACTTTTCACTTCACCACATAAATGGTATGATTTTCCACATTCCTGAAAGTCTTTGAAAGAACTCTACTGGGAGAAAGGGAGAAGTAGACAGTTCCTGAGATTTCAAGGAGAATACGCAAAACAGGTCAGTAACTAAACATAAACTATAATTTTTCAAGGAATCCATTGCAATCCTCATCAACACTTTGGTTACTCCACACACCCTCAAGCCTATTCTCCCCACTAATCTCTTCAGGGTGAAATGTATCTTTTTGGTGTTGAACTTAATGCATGCTCTTTGTAGAAATTTAGAAATGCACAGAACAACACATGGAAGAAAACATAAATCTGTACTTTTACTGTTCATAAAAATAATAATAATATGCCTCTGTATATATTTTCATATCACCATATGCATGTATGCATATTGTGTACTGTAAACAGCTGAGATTCTAATGTACATACTATTTCTCTACCTGCTTTTTAAAAATTTAAATATGAATCATAAGCATTTCCCATTTCATTGGCTATTCTTAAAACATGAGTTTAAATGATTTTTCTATGGATGCAATAGAATTTGTTTAACCATTCCCATATTTGATCCTAATCATTTACTATTATAAACAAAGACCATGAAAATATCATATAAATGAATATTTGTAAACTTTTATGATTATTTTTTAGAGGACATCCCTTTTTGTGGAATCTCTCCATCTAGAACGCACATTCATTTTTTCATTTCATGTTTAAATCTTGATTTCCTCATGTATAGTCTCCTCAAACTATAGACATTTTATGTTTTTTTATTCCATTCCATCTTTATTTTATTTTTTAAATTATTATTTATTTATTTTTTTACTTTACAATATTGTATTGGTTTTGCTATACTTCAGCATGAAACCACCATGACCCAGAGGGATGGTATGGGGAGTGAGGTGGGAGGGGGGTTCAGGATTGGGAACACATATACACCCGTGACATTTTATGTTTTGAAGAGTGTTGTGGACCTTCCATCTGGGTAGGCTATATTAGATTAAACTCTCTTAGCAATATATTTCCCTAAAGTTTTCATAGACAAATTAGATTGATCATTTTCTATAATTTTATTTTATGACAAAAATAGTATATATTCATTACAGAAAGACTTCCCTGGTGGCTCAAATGGTAAAGCATCTACCTACAATGCAGGAGACCCGGGTTCAATCCCTGGGTCGGGAAGATCTCCTGGAGAAGGAAATGGCAACCCACTCCAGTATTCTTGCCTGGAAAATCCCATAGATGGGAGAGCCTGGTAGGCTACAGTCCATGGGGTCACAGTCGGACATGACTGAGAGATTTTCTTTTATTCTAGACGTAAAGCAGAATAAAAGAAAAATCACGCACATCCCATCACATGCAAAATTTAATATATTCATGTACTTTCAGCTTTGGTTCTTGGTGTATATTATGAATGACCATAGTATTATATCTAAAAATAATTAAAAATTTTTAAATGTAGGATGAAACATATATTTTTCACTAAAAATATGAACATTTTCTGCTTTTTATTAGTTATTCATCTATAAAAATATCCTAATGGCTTCTTAGTGCTCCAACATATGAATAAAATTTTTCTCAAGTCCCTTATTTTTGGTTATAAAGGTTAATTCCAATCACATTACTTCAAGCCTATTGAATAATGAGACATATATTTATGAACCACGGGTAATTCTTTCGATTCGTCTCACAGATCTATTTTTTTCAAAAGATATAGGCTTAGTTTTCTTTCCATCACTGGACAGCCGGGGATTTTTACAGCAGGCAAGATAAGCAACCAGCCAAGGAAGTGCTTCTCATTTCAACATGCAGAGAAGAACATCTCTGTAGTCACCCAGTTCAAAGCATCTTTATTCAAGCCCAATGAGTCATCTAAGCCTGTTACTGGAAAACAGGAAGTCTCAAGTTCCAATCCAGTTTTGACATCATCTGGGCAACAGTCTAAGGCAACAGCTTGTTCTGCAGGCTGGATTCTGACTGCAGACATGATATTTACTGAGTTGTCTTACAAGCATTTGCAAAGATGTGTATGGCAGAAAGTGAAGAGGAACTAAAAAGTCTCTTGATGAAAGTGAAAGAGGAGAGTGAAAAGCTGGCTTAAAGCTCAACATTCAGAAAATTAAGATCATGGCATCTGGTCCCATCACTTCATGGGAAATAGATGGGGAAACAGTGGAAACAGTGTCAGACTTTATGTTTTTGGGCTCCAAAATCACTGCAGATGGTGACTGCAGCCATGAAATTAAAAGACGCTTACTCCTTGGAAGAAAGTTATGACCAACCTAGATAGCATATTGAAAAGCAGAGACATTACTTTGCCAACAAAGGTCCATCTAGTCAAGGCTATGGTTTTTCCAGTTGTCATGCATGGATGTGAGAGTTGGACTGCGAAGAAAACTGAGCGCTGAAGAATTGATGCTTTAGAACTGTGATGTTGGAGAAGACTCTTGAGAGTCCCTTGGGCTGCAAGGAGATCCAACCAGTCCTTCCTAAAGGAGATCAGTCCTGGGTGTTCTTTGGAAGGACTGATGCTGAAGCTCAAACTCCAATACTCTGACCACCTCATTGGAAAAAGAGTTGACTCATTGGAAAAGACCCTGAAGCTGGGAGGGATTGGGGGCAGGAGGAGAAGGGGATGACAGAGGATGAGATGGCTGGGTGGCATCACTGACTCGATGGACATGAGTCTGAGTGAACTCCAGGAATTGGTGATGGACAGGGAGGCCTGGCGTGCTGTGATTCATGAGGTTGCAATGAGTTGGACATGACTGAGTGATTGAACTGAACTGTACCACCTTTTAAACAATTTTAAAAATACGAGAGGGGCTAATGAGGCTCCTTTTTGTTCAGAGTATTGCCAGGCAGCAACTTGAGTAATAATGAGAGGTGTTGTCCAAATGAAAGCTCTGACTTTGAAAGTAGAACTTATATGGATGCTTAATTCTGAGCGTCTAGTCCATCATCCATCAGTAAGCTAACTACCTAACTAATTTGTACAGGTGCATTAATGAGTCATTAGTGTTGTCCCATAAATGTCTCACCAACAACCAGCACAGTGCCAGAAATACATGAGGAAATTAAAATTTAAATGAAATGAAAGAATGAATGAGTGAATATGTCTTCTTCTCTCTACTTACACAGAGTTTTAACATATGTAACTCATACTGTGACTATTTTGATTTTAATTTGACCATCAGCTGAGAAGTGAGGAAATTAATGATATTCTGATGATCTTAAAGGCTTTAACTGATTTCTTTGTTCTTATTCAGAAAATCCATAATATCTATGTATTGAAAATAAAGATACTCAGTATTGAAATTATCTTTATAAGGGTCCTTTGAAACACATAAGGAACATTTTTATAACTAAAATATTTTTAATTAAAAATTTTGATGTGAACTATTTTTAAAAATTTTTATTAAATTTGTTACAAAATTGTTTCTGTTTTGTTTCAGTCATTTGGCCATGAGGCACATGAGATCTTAACTCCCTGACCAGAGATCAAACCCACACCACCACCACCCCAACCTGCATTGGAAGGCAAAGTTTTAACCACTGAACCACCAAGGAAGTCCCTTAAAATATTATTAAAGGCCGAAGTTAATAAGCTATTGGATGGGGGAAGGTGCCAAGGATGATAAATGAGAAGCACGTGAGCTGCAATTGTCAGCAGCAGACAAGAGCCCAAAGGAAGAACTGTCCCTGCGCAGATGCATTTCCAAAGTGGCGGCCACCTCATCACGGTCTTAAATATTCAAATGAACGACCATACTGAAGACAACTTAATGTGCATTTTCTTACACCCCAAATTAACAGAGAACAAAAAGCCATGTTAATTAAGTAAAATTTTAACTTTAGTGTCTCCTGAAAGTGAAAAACATTAGTTTGCCTACAATGATTAAGCAGTTTATTTCCTCACAGTGCCATGAGGTATAACAAGATAAATGGGCTGGTGCATTGAAGAAAGCAGCATCTTTGCTCATAAATGTCACTGAAAGTAGGTTTTTATGAACTTAAAATATAAAATAATTCCTAACACAGGAGACATTAAAACAGGGAAGCTGATGTAGAGAGGTGGTAATGATTAATCAAAGATAATTTTCTCCAGGTCATCATAAAATATACACTGTAAGATTTTGCTCTTAAATGTAATAATGTTGGACCTGAGATGAAAGTCCCTTTTACCAAGGACTGAGGAATTCAGAATAGAAAACCCAGAGAAAAACATTCAGAACTTGCTATGGCAGGAAAGGAGAGGCCACTTTTTGATTCTCCAAATCAGTTGAATTAAAACCTCCAGTGAGAATTTAATATGTCAGTCTATTACATAATTTCGGACTTGTTTGTGCACCACTGCTTTATTTGCTTCCATTCATAATCTCTTAGTTTGGAATCCTATTAGTAAATTATTCTGAATATTCATGTATATAATATTTGAAATGTGTGTGTGCACATGCTCAGCTGCTTCCAACTCTTTGCAACCCCATGGACAGCACCCTGCCAGGATCCTCTGTCCATGGGATTCTCCAGGCAAGAATACTGGAGTGGACTGTCATTTCCTACCCCAGGAGATCTTCCAGACCCAGGGATTGAACCTGTGTCTCTTGTGTCTCCACCATTGGTAGGCAGAATCTTTACCAGTACACCACCTAGGAAGCCCCTAACATGTGAAATACATGTGTTTAAAAGATGGCATAGTGACAAGCAGGGAGGACGGTAGTAATATCACTAAATTTTTGTGATAAAATGGATTCTTTGAGTACCCTGACATATCTACTGCTTCCTTCTAAAATAGGATTATGCTTTCTTGCCTTATTACATTAGCAAACTTGTTTGTATAAAAACATTTCATGAAGGATGATTAAAATCACTCTGTGGCTCTCAAGAAGTTTCTACTGACACCCAATTCTTCCCTGAAATGTTTTGCATTTCTTCAAAAAAGCAGAGCCTCATTATAAACTATATGGTCATTTGCTTTAAATATATTTTGCCTTGCAAATTATGTGAGATATGATATTTTTTTCAATACTGCTTCCTTTTCAATGTTCAATGCAGAGTTTTATTTTTTTTTGTTTTCTTATACATTTTCATTTTTTTTGAAGTTTAATGGATAAGAAAGCTGTGGTACATATACACAATGGAGTATTACTCAGCCATTAAAAAGAATATATTTGAATCAGTTCTAATGAGTTGGATGAAACTGGAGCCAATTATACAGAGTGAAGTAAGCCAGAAAGAAAAACATCAATAAATATACTAACAGACAATGCAGTTTTATCTGTATCACAGCTTAGCTTTGAGAAATTAAAAAAAGGTGCAATTCTGGGGATAGTAATGTAGACATCTCACTAAATGCTCTATCACAAAGAAAAAGTCCGGCTATTTTGCCATACTCAATAAAGCCCTGCTTCCCAACTGGATTTATACATTTAATACTATCCCATTCAGAATCCCAGTAAGTTATTTTTCAAGTATCTACAAAGGGATTCTAAAGTTTATGTGAGAGGCAAAAGAACCAGAATAGCCAACACATTTTTGAAACAAAAGAACAAAGTCAAGAACTGGCACCACCCATCTTTAAGACTTACAAAAAAAAAAAAAAAGACTTACAAAAAAGCAACAGGAATCGAAACAGTGTGAGGATGACAAAAGAACAGACAAAGAGTTCAGTGGAGTGGAGCACAGAGTCCAGAAGCAGACCCACATATCAGAAATATACTCAACTGATCTTTGACAAAAGAGAGTCTCTTCAACAAATGGTTTTGGAATAACCAGACACCAATATAAAAGAGAGTGAACCTAGAACAGAACTTAATATCCTTCACAAAATTAATTCCAAATGGATAATAGACATAAAGCAAAAAGCTATAAAACAGAAGATCATTGGAGAAAACCTAGATGGCTTTGGATATGATACATTTTAAAATATAAACACCACCAAAAATGATCCATAAAAGAAAATAAATGATTGATAAGTTGGACTTCATTAAAATTTAAAACTTTTGCTCCATGAAAGGATGTCAAGAAAACAAGAGGACAAGCTATAGACTGGGAGAAAACATTTATGAAAGGCACATCTGATAATGGCTGGTTTTCCAAAATATACACAAGGTGAAAAGACAGCCTTCAGAATGGGAGAAAATAATAGCAAATGAAGCAACTGACAAACAACTAATCTCAAAAATATACAAGCAACTCCTGCAGCTCAATTCCAGAAAAATAAACAACCCAATCAAAAAATGGGCCAAAAAACTAAATAGACATTTCTCCAAAGAAGACATACAGATGGCTAACAAGCACATGAAAAGATGCTCAACATTACTCATTATCAGAGAAATGCAAATCAAGACCACAATGAGGTACAATTTCAAGGCAGTCAGAATGGCTGTGATCCAAAAGTCTACAAGCAATAAATGCTGGAGAGGGTGTGGAGAAAAGGAACCCACTTACACTGTTGGTGGGAATGCAAACTAGTACAGCCACTATGGAGAACAGTGTGGAGATTCCTTTAAGAAACTGGAAATAGAACTGCCTTATGACCCAGCAATCTCACTGCTGGGCATACACACTGAGGAAACCAGAATTGAAAGAGACATGTATACCCCAGTGTTCATCGCAGCACTGTTTATAATAGCCAGGACATGGAAGCAACCTAGATGTCCATCAGCAGATGAATGGATAAGAAAGCTTTGGTACATATACACAATGGAGTATTACTCAGCCATTAAAAAGAATTCATTTGAATCAGTTCTAATGAGGTGGATGAAACTGGAGCCTATTATAGAGAATGAAGTAAGCCAGAAAGAAAAACACCAATACAATATACTAATGCATATATATGGAATTTAGAAATATGGTAATGATAACCCTGTATGCAAGATAGCAAAAGAGACACAGATGTATAAAACAGTGTTTTGGACTTTGTGGGAGAGGGAGAGGGTGGGATGAGTTGGGAGAATGACATTGAAACATGTATAATATCATATATGAAACAAATCATCAGTCTAGATTCAATGCATATTACTGGATGCTTGGGGCTGGTGCACTGGGACGACCCAGAGTGGTGGTACAGGGAGGGAGGAGGGAGGGGCGTTCAGGATGGGGAACACATGTATACCTGTGGTGGATACATGTTGATGTATGGCAAAACCAATACAATATTGTAAAGTAAATAAATAAATAAATAACAACAACAACAACAAAAAGAACTCTTAAGAACTGTGTGTTCTTTGTTGATCTCTATGAATTAACAGTTTTAAAGAATCTGTGACTCCTTGAAGTATTTTTTCTACATGGACGAAAGGAGAAGATTATATCCACTTCTGTTTACTTTCTTCATAAGTTATTCTATAAAATTTCAAAATAAAACATTCCACATAGAAATACCAAAATTCGGCATTCAATACTTCAGAACCGAAGCAGTTCCACCACTGGTATTTGTATACTGTACAAAGAACTTTTTATTGGTTCTCAACTGGGGACATCTGGCAATGTCTGCAGGCATTCTGAATTGTTACAACTCCGGGAGGGCGTGCTATTGGCATCTAGTGGGTAGAGGACAGCGATGCTGCCAAACATCCTGTAATTCACAAGACATACACACAAGGAATTCCGTCAGTTCAGTTCAGTTCAGTCGCTCAGTCGTGCCCGACTTTTTGTGACACCCATGAACTGCAGCACGCCAGGCCCCCATCACCAACTCCCGGAGTTCACTGAAACTCACGTCCATTGAGTCGGTGATGCCATCCGCCATCTCATTCTCTGTCGTCCCCTTCTCCTCCTGCCCCCAATCCCTCTCTGCATCAGTCTTTTCCAGTGAGTCAACTCTTCGCATGAGGTGGCCAAAATTTGGCCGGGCTTTAATGTCAACAGAGTTGATGATGAAAAACCCTACTTTAAAGAGTTAAAGGAAAGATTCAAATAATGAGGTTGCTATCAATACATGTAACACTGGACAAAAAGTTATCTCTCAAATGGGTTTTGATACAGTAGAAATAATAGAGTTTATTTCTGAGTGTTCATTCAGCCATTCATTTACCTAACAAATATTTATTGAGCACCTCTTGTATGCCAAGAACTATTATACATGAATTCCTAAGGATACAGCCTTAAATAGAACTTCCACAGTGACATCTTAGTTGAGAAATAGATTACAAAACAATAAACTGAAAAATAAAGACTATGGTGAATGGTACAAAGGAAAGGAACAAAAGGGGCTCATATAGTGTTGAAAATTCATAACATTCTTAAAAAATGAATAAAATAATAACATGTCATAACATTACTGAAGTGTTTGGACAAAATGAATATAATCTTTTGTGCTGTAAAAACCACCCTAAGAGCATATTCAAATTTTATCCATCACTTAGGAAAAAAGTCTTATTTGAGCATTTATTTCTTACATTCTTTTGTAAAAGATGACCAGAATGCAAACCTAAAAAGGCTTCTCAAGGCATGCATGAATTTTAATATATTGCCCCAGGAATTTTTTTTTAAAGTTTATGTGGGAGCTGTTAACAGAGTTGAATAATTATAGAATATTACATGGTGCTGCTGCTCCTGCTAAGTCGCTTCAGTCGTGTCCTACTCTATGTGACCCAATAGATGGCAGCCCACCAGACTCCTCTGTCCCTGGGATTCTCCAGGCAAGAATACTGGTTGCCATTTCCTTCTCCAATGCATGCGTGCTACCCCATAGATGGCAGCCCACCAGGCTCCTCCATCCCTGCGTTTCTCCAGGCAAGAATCCTGGAGTGGGTTGCCATTTCCTTCTCCAATATTACATGCATGTTGCATGAAAAGCATATTGATGGAAACCACATCAGGAAGGAGAAGCAGCGCAAATTCCTCAACTGAGTAGCTCAGCCCAGAAGTTCCTGAACTATGAAAATACTTTTCCGTATCTGATCTAAAATTTGCTTTGGAGTTTCAGGCTTCCAAAGGAAGATAAGTGATCTCTCTAAGCCACTGTAAGAGAAGTTTAATAACATGCTCAGATGCTCAGTCAGGTCTGACTCTGCAACCCCATGGACTGTAGCCTGCCAGGCTCCTCTGTTCATGGGGTTCTCCAGGCAAGAATACTGGAGTGGGTTGCCATGCTCCAAGGCATCTTCCCAATCCAGGGAATGAACCCAGTCTCTTATGTCTCCTGCACTGGCAGGCCGGTTCTTTACCACTAGTGCCACCTGACAAAATACACATCTGAATTTGCTGTGCCTTCTAGATCTTTTTCTCTGATAGATGAAAGCCTCATTTCCTCTCTCCTCACTTGAAGTGCAGAAAGTTCTGTTTTCTTAGTTTCTTTCTTGCTCTTCTGAAAATACTTTCCCCTAAGAGATACATGTGAATTACTATTCAATTGGATGCATTAAATTTTAGTTTTGTATTATATCTACCATGAGTCCTACATGTAAAATTCAAGTGTAAGTGGAAATGACTCTACTATTTATATTTTGCATGTTATATTATGACCTTAAATCAGCACCATACTTGTAGTAATTACAGATGTTGTAAATTGTAGTCTGCAAAGATAATACTTTTTAAACAAAAATGAATTAATTTGATATTGTTTATTTGTTCATTCAGTTAATATATATTTAACACTTACTCTATACTCAACAACCTGTTATATGCTGGGACTAAAATTGAGGATAAGGCAGCATGGTTTCAGCTTTATGGAACTAATGTTTTATTTGGGAATACAAACAATAAATATGTCACAAAAAAAGAATATATAGTTATAAATCATGATAAGTGCTGTATATAGAAAAAAGAAACCAGTGTGCTGAAATAGAGAACTGGGAGATGGCGTAGCAGATTTCCTCTCTAGAGAGGTCTACAGTGGTAGAAGGGAATGGCCGGTGCTAAGGCACTGGGTAGAAAAGAGCTGGGTGTGTTACAGACACAGAAAAGAAGGCACTGCGACTGAGGCAGAGTCATGAAATGAGAGAGGACAGGGGAATCTGGAGCTATAGGGATGTCCAGATAATACAAGCTTCTGTTGAGGACATTTACCCTTCTCAGCCTCAGTTTCCTTATAAATGAACTGAAGGGTGGCTTTTAGGAATAATGACAATTAGCTACCATAATTGTGATATGCCTAAACATGAATAGTTAGAATTGAATATAGCTGTAGAATGTGAGAATAGCTCCATGTTTGTGCCTAGTGAATTCAGACTCTCAGTAGCTCTGGATTTTGTATTCACTTATTAATCAGACAGAACACAGCTAAATTTTTACCTCATTTAAAAAAGAAAATAAATAAATTTCAAAACTAACAAGATGAACTGATATCAAATTGATCTTCTGAGAAGTCATAAAGTTTCTACTTTTTTGCTTTATAATGTGCTGCATAAAGAATAAGGATTCTTGTGATATATTAAACTTTAACATATCTATCCCTCAGGATAAGCTTGTAGTCATCCTCCAAGTTAAAATGAAGGATGAAGGGTGCACTTGATAATCTCCCAAGTGCCATCTCAGTTATCACATGCTATCATTCATTATAGTTATGAATTCACAAGTCTTCAGATATATTCACCGATATTTTAATTGGGAAATTTGTTTGCTTAATTTCATGTTATAACCAATTTACTATAGGCTCAACTGATAGATAGCATCACTGACTCAATGGACATGAATTTCAGCAAACTCCAGGAGATAATGGAGGATAGAGGAACGGTGCTGCAGTCCACGGGGTTGCAAAGAGTTGGACATGACTCAGCCACTGAACAACAACAACTGAGAATATTCTGAAAGTCATGTTTTATTTATTAAGACTCTCTATTTATTAATCTGTTAAGGAGGCAGCCTTTCCAGATGGAAATTATCAAGGTATTTATAATAACAGTTTTAATAAAAAGTCCACTTCCATGTATATATATTCAGTTAACTTCAGTCGCTCAGTCGTGTCCAACTCTTTGTGACCCTATGAATCGCAGCACGCCAGGCCTCCCTGTCCATCACCATCTTCCGGAGTTCACTCAGACTCACGTCCATCGAGTCTGTGATGCCATCCAGCCATCTCATCCTCGGTCGTCCCCGTCTCCTCCTGCCCCCAACCGCTCCCAGCATCAGGGTCTTTCCCAATGAGTCAACTCTTCGCAGGAGGTGGCCAAAGTACTAGAGTTTCAGCTTTAGCATCATTCCTTCCAAAGAAATCCCAAGGCAGACCTCCTTCAGAATGGACTGGTTGGATCTCCTTGCAGTCCAAGGGACTCTCAAGAGTCTTCTCCAACACCACAGTTCAAAAGCATCAATTCTGTGGCGCTCTGCCTTCTTCACAGTCCAACTCTCACATCCATACATGACCACAGGAAAAACCATAGCCTTGACTAGACAGACCTTAGTCGGCAAAGTAATGTCTCTGCTTTTGAATATACTATCTAGGTTGATCATAACTATTCTTCCAAGGGGTAAGCGCCTTTTAATTTCATGGCTGCAGTCACCATCTGCAGTGATTTTGGAGCCCAAAAAAATAAAGTCTGACACTGTTTCCACTGTTTCCCCATCTATTTCCCATGAAGTGATGGGACCGGATGCCGTGATCTTCATTTTCTGAATGTTGAGCTTGAAGCCAACTTTTTCACTCTCCTCTTTCACTCTCATCAAGAGGCTTTTTAGTTCCTCTTCACTTTCTGCCATGAGGGTGGTGTCATCTGCATATGTGAGGTTATTGATATTTCTCCCGGCAATCTTGATTCCAGCTTGTGATTCTTCCAGCCCAGCGTTTCTCATGATGTACTCTGCATGTAAGTTAAATAAGCAGGGTGACAATATACAGCCTTGACGTACTCCTTTTCCTATTTGGAACCAGTCTGTTGTTCCATGTCCAGTTCTAATTGCTGCTTCCTGACCTGCATACAGATTTCTCAAGAGGCAGGTTAGGTGGTCTGATATTCCCATCTCTTTCAGAATTTTCCACAGTTTATTGTGATCCACACAGTCAAAGGCTTTGGCATAGTCAATAAGGCAGAAGTAGATGTTTTTCTGGAATTCACTTGCTTTTTCCATGATCCAGCGGATGTTGGCAATTTGATCTCTGGTTCCTCTGCCTTCTCTAAAACCAGCTTGAACATCAGGGAGTTCACAGTTCACATATTGCTGAAGTCTGGCTTGAAGAATTTATATATAACTATCTCATTAAGCAAACATCTATTTAAGGCCCTCCCACATATCAGTGTCTACATTTAGAAAGATGCAGGCACTGGCCAAAGGAGCATAAAGTTTACATTTTTAAAGAGATTTTATACAAACTTACTTGCAAGATCTTTGTGGGAGTCATATGACTAGAGGTAAAGAACCAGTGAATACATAAAGTTGGGGAATAGGTCATATGTTTTTCTACTCTTTACCCCTTTAAGCAATTCCTACCCGCCCTACTTAGAACCACTTTTCTCTCCTCCAATAAGGACTTGATTTTCTCCAGAAACTTGGTTTTCTGAAGTAATTTCTCCTTTATTTAGCTCATATTACTCTCAACTAACATTATTTAAGTGCTAACTATGTGCTTCAGCATCAGCATCAGTCCTTCCAATGAATATTCAGGACTGATTTCCTTTAGGATTGACTGGCAATTCTCAAGAGTCTTCAACACCATGGTTCAAAAGCTGAAGCTCTAATACTTCAGCCACCTGATGCAAATAACTGACTCATTGGACAAGACCCTAATGCTGGGAAAGATTGAAGGCAGGAGAAGGAGACGATAGAGGATGAGATGGTCGGATGGCATCACCAACTCAATGGACATGAATCTGAGCAAGCTCCGTGAGCTGGTGATGGACAGGGAAGCTTGGTGTGCTGCAGTCCATGGGGTTGCAAAGAGTCAGACACGACTGAGTGACTGAACTGAACTGACTAAAGTATGTGCTAGGCAATGGGAACACATAAATAAGACTTTATAGCTTTCCTCATAAGGTACATAGCCTAATTAACAACTATATTTAAAGCAAGGAACTCACATATCAAAAACGTTTAAGTATTGAGTTGTGAGGTTTTATGCACAATGAAAGTTGTTGAGTATTTAACTGAAAAAAATAAGTTGTGCACTTCCCTTTAAGTGAAGAAAAGGAAAAAAAATCTATATATTTTTAAATTACCAGTTTATAACAATAATGCCTTCCACATTAAGATCAGGTGAAAAATATCTTCTAAACATTATTTCAAACATGTAATTTATTCATGAAAGTGCATGCTCAGTCACTCAGTCATCTCCAACTCTTGTGATCGCATGGAGTGAAGCCCACCGGGCTTCTCTGTCCATGGGATTCTCCAGGCAAGAATACTGGAGTGGTTGTTATTCTCTTCTCCAGGGGGATCTTCCTGACCCAGGGATTAAACCCACATCTCCTGTGTCTCCTGCACTGTCGGGTGGATTCTTTACCACTGAACCACTTAAGAAGCCCCATTCATGTAGTGTCTACATAAAGTGGTATATTTAAATATTAATGGTTACAATGAAAAGTGAAAACCTTGCTTTAAAAAAAAAAATTATTTTTCAATGACAGACTGAGTGCTTTGCATAAATCTGCTCGTCATTGTTCCTTTAACATGAACATCTTTTCTTTGACAAATGATTACTTTATATATCTTTAAAATTTTATTTTATTTCAAATGATACTTGGACTTACGAATATTATGTTATCTCTAGTTAAAGAGGAGGTAAGCAATGGATATTTTGAATGCTACTGAAAAACACTAATGGTAAACTTGAAGTTGGACTCCTTGCTCCTCATTATAGTAAAAGAAATTCTAGCCATTAAAGCCATACAACTTTTATCTTTTTTTGTTTCTTAGAACACCTGAGAAATCTTTATGTAGGTCAAGAAGCAACAGCTAGAACCAGATATGACAAGAGACTGGTTCCAAAATGGGAAAGGAGTACGTCAAGGCTGTATATTGTCACCCTGCTTATTCATGTTATATATGCAGAGTACATCATGTGAAATTCCAGGCTGGATAAAGCACCAGATGGAATCAAGATTGCCAGGAGAAATATCAATAACCTCAGATATGCAGATGACATCACCCTTATGGCAGAAAGAGAAGAAGAACTAAAGAACCTCTTGATGAAAGTGAAAGGGGAGAGTGAAAAAGATGGCTTAAAATTCAACCTTCAAAAAACAAAGATCATGGCATCCAGTCCCATCACTTCCTGGCAAATAGATGGGGAAACAATGGAAACAATGAGAGACTTTATTTATTGGGCTCCAAAAATGCAGATGATGACTGCAGCCATGAAGTTAAGAGACATTTGCTCCTTGGAAGAAAAGTTATGACCAACCTAGACAGCATATTACAAAGCAGAGACATTATTTTGCCAACAAATGTCCATATAGCCAAAGTTATGGTTTAGCCAGTAGTCATGTATGGATGTGAGAGATGGACCATAAAGAAAGCTGAACACTGAAGAATTGATGCTTTTAAACTGTGGTGTTGAAGACTCTTGAGACTCCTGTTTACTGCAAGGAGATCCAATGAGTCAATCCTAAAGGAAATCAATCCTGAATATTCATTGGAAGGACTGATGCTGAAGCTGAAACTCCAATACTTTGGCCACCCGATGCAAAAAACAACTCATTTGAAAAGACCCTGATGCTGGGAAAGATTGAAGGCAGGAGGAGAAGGGGATGGCAGAGGATGAGATGGTTGGATGACTTCACTGACTTGATAGATATGAGTTTGAGCAAGTTCTGAGAGTTGGTGATAGACAGGAAAGCCTGGTGTGCTGCAGTCCATAGGGTCAAAAAGACTCAGACACAACTGAGCAACTGAATTGAACTGAACTGAACTGTGAACACCTAGGGCAAATGATGGATATTATGTTGAACTGTTTTATGTATAAATTCTATTCCATTTGTATTTCAGTAGAATATTCTCAATTTCATCCCCTTGAATGTGACCTTTTTTATTTTAGAAAAGCTGGTCTTAAAAGTGAGAGACAAGTAAGATTACAGGAAGAAGGTAATGCAGGATTTTAACTGTCCTCTTCTTAACCACAAGCATGTCCAGTTAAACCAGGAGAGAATTCCTTGAGTAGCTGAAAAGGTTCCATCTCCCTTCTCTTCTCTTAACTCATCCAATTTTTATCTGAACATCACTAGAAAAGTATTATTTTCTACGGAAGATAAAGAAAAACTGGAAAATGCTCACTCCAAAGTTGTTATTACAACTTTACTATAAGTCTCAAGACCTTGACTCCTGCTCATTCTGGCTGCCCACTCTCTACTTAATATTTGACTTTCAATGCTGGCACAAGTTTGGCTCCATACCCCAAAGCACAAAAGACTGCAGGCACATAACAAGTAGAATCCTTAAGATACAACTGGACTCATAAACATTCATCACAGTTTTCTTCATAGAAAGTGAAAGCACTTTTCCAGGAATTATTTGGTTTCTGCTTGTCATATCTCATTCTATCTATACCAAAAGATTTTAACCACCAATTGTGATTCTGGTTAGGTAGAAAAAAAGTAAGTTTTCATGCGCAAAATTATATTTTTTGCATATATGGGCATTTATTATTATATCGGTAAATAAGAAACCAAAAATAAATAAAGTATACTAGTTCCTTTGGAGAAACTATCATCCTAGGTATTGCTGAGTGAGAAAAGCAGGATGGGAAAAAGCTGGCATGTATGACATAATGATTTTAAAAGAGCATACCCTCCTATTTTGCAAGTAATAGTAAGTATGAATATTCATATATATGTATATTTCCTATAATTATATGCCTATGAAAAATATAGAGGGAAAAGTACTAGGTTGTTAACATGGGGCATTTTTCTTTGGGGAGAAAATGAAAAAGAAAAGAGGGATAGAAAAGTGTCAAAAAAATTTTGCACCGAAAAAGCCAACAACATACTCCCAAGGGTTGAAGAATGAACATAGAGACGATTGCTAGGTGAAGACAGATGTCTGGCAATGGCAGATTGAAGATTCCATCTATATTAATTAAGTAAAATTATGTATGTATACATATTTATAGAAACTTAATGTGATAAAATATATTAAATTTGGTCATTTTGTTAAACATTTCAGCAGTGCCTTCATTGAACTACCAGTAATTTCAAACCAGTGAGTCATTCCAGTACATTAATCATTCTCCTTTTAAAAAATATCAGACATTTTATAATTCATTTTTAAACAATTGATAAACATCCAATAATGTAATCCAATTAACTGAGTTAGGTCATCATCCAGTATTATTAAGAAAAAATTAAGATATTCTGAGCACTGAATTTAAATCTGAAATGTTCTGTTAATAAAATATTTCATAGTATCTTTCTTTATTGTTTGATTTCTCATTGAACTGTTATGAAATAATATGTGATACATGATAAAAAGGGGAAATTAGATAAAAATTAAAGAGGAGAATACAACATACATTGATAGTAACAATTATCTGAAGAATAAGAGCATCAGGAAGCGGTCATTTTGTAATTAGCAAAAGAAAAATGTCAAGATAAGGAATGCGGTGAGATGTATATCAGTGGCATCCTTCTCCTTTATTGAGATCTTGATATCCTTAGGCAACTTCAAGTGACTGTCTCTTGCCCTAACACTGCATATTGCAGGATTCCCTTGACCATTTCTTGGAGGGCAGATCTAGTGATAACAAGCTCCGTCAGCTTTCTTCTTTCAGGGAACACCTTACTTCCTCCCTGTGTTCTGAAGGCTAGTTTTGTTGGATACAAAATTCCTGAAGAGGTTTTTGTTTTTTTCTTTTAGCACTGAATATTTTGGCCCAGTGCCTCTGGCCTCTACAGTTTCTGATAAGAAATCTGTTGAAAACCTTATTGTGAATCTCTTGTGTGGGACAAGTTACTTATGTCTTGCTGTTTCAAAATTCTTTTTGTCTTTGACTTTTGATAGTTTGATTATAATGTGTCTTGGCACGGTTATCTTTGGGTTTGTACTTCATCACTGAGTTTCTTTGGTGTTTATGTTCACATCTTTCATGAAAGTTGGCAAGGTTTCAGCAATTATTTCTTCAAATATTCCCTCTGCCTCTTTCTCTCCTCTCCTTCCAGGATTCCCCCAATGCTTATGTTGGTCTATTTGATACAGCACAGATCTCTTAAGCTCTTTTCACATTTTTGTAATGATTTTCCTTTGTTCTTCAGGCTCAGTAATTTCCAGTCTTATATTTAAACTCACTGATTATTTCTTCTGTCTGCTCAAATCTGCCTTTGAATGACTCTGAATTTTTAATTCATTTTATTACTGTAGTTCCAAAATTTCTTGTTGGCTTCTTTGCAGATTTTCTATCACATGCTAGCAAAGTAATGCTTAAAATTCTCCAAGCGAGGCTTCAACAGTACATGAACCATGAAATTGCAGATGTTAAAACCAGATTTAGAAAAGGCAGAAGAACCAGAGATCAAATTGCCAACATCCTTTGGATCATCAAAAAAGCAAGAGAGTTCCAGAAAAATATCTACTTCTGCTTTATTGACTATGCCAAAGCATTTGACTGTGGATCACAACAAACTGTGGAAAATTCTGAAAGACCACCTGACCTGCCTCCTGAGAAACCTGTATGCAGGTCAAGAAGCAACAGTTAGAACTAGACATGGAACAACAGCCTGGTTCCAAATCGGGAAAGGAGTATGTCAAGGCTGTATAATGTCATCCTCCTTATTTAACTTATATATGCAGAGTACATCAAGCGAAATGCCAGGCTGGATGAAGCACAAGCTGGAATCAAGATTGCCAGGAGAAATCTCAATAACCTCAGATATGCAGATGACACCACCCTTATGGCAGAAAGTGAAGAAGAACTAAAGAGCCTCTTGATGAATGTGAAAGGGGAGACTGAAAAAAATGGCTTAAAGCTCAACATTCAGAAAACTAAGACCACGGCATCTGGTCCCATCCCTTCATGGCAAATAGATGGGGAAACAATGGTAACAGTGACAGACTTTCTTTTGGGGGGGACTCCAAAATCATTGTAGATGGTGACTGTAGCCATGAAATTAAAAAACGCTTGATCCTTGGAAGAAAAGCTATGACCAACCTGCTGCTGCTAAGTTGCTTCAGTCGTGTCTGACTCTGTGCAACCCCATAGTTGGCACCCCACTAGGCTCCCCCACACCTGGGATTCTCCAGGCAAGAACACTGGAGTAGGTTGCCATTTCCTTCTCCAATGCATGAAAGTGAAAAGTGAAAGTGAAGTCGCTCAGTCATGTCCAACTCTTAGCAACCCCATGGACTGCAGCCCACCAGGCTCCTCTGTCCATGGGATGTTCCAGGCAAGAGTACTGGAGTGGGGTGCCATTGCCTTCTCCAACCTAGACAACATATTAAAATGCAGAGACATTACCTTGCTGACTAAGGTCCGTCTAGTTAAAGCTACAGTTTTTCCAGTAGTCATGTATGGATGTGAGAGTTGGACCACAAAGAAAGCTGAACACTGAAGAACTGATGCTTTTGAACTGTGGTGTTGGAGAAAACTCTTGAGATTCCCTTGGACTGCAAGGAGATCCAACCACTCAATCCTAAAGGAAATCAGTCCTGAATATTCATTGGAAGGACTGATGCTGAAGGTGAAACTCCAATACTTTGGCCCCTGATGCAAAGAACTGACTCATTGGAAAAGACCCTGATGCTGGGAAAGACTGAAGGCAGGATGAGAAGAGGGTGACAGAGGATGAGATGGTTGGATGGCATCACCAACTCAATGGACATGAGTCTGAGCAAGCTCTGGAAGACAGTGAAGGCCAGGGAAGCCTGGCATGCTCCACCCTTGGGGTCACAAAGTGTCAGACATGACTGAGTGACTGAATTGAACTCTCTCTTTATCGATTATTTCCATTTTGTTCCTATATCACTTTCTTTAGTTTCTCCACATCTTCCCTTAGTTCTCTGCACATCTTTAAGACAGCTGTTTTAAACTGCTTTTTTCTAGTAGATCTGTCATTTGTTCTTTTCCAGTGATAGATTCTCTTGATTTATTTTTTCCTTTAAATGGTCCATACTTTCCTGTTTCTTTAAATGTCTTGTGGATTTGTTGTTGTTGTTGTTGTTGCAGACTGGACATTTGAATGTGATCATGTAGTAACTCTGGAAATCAAATCCTCCTGTTTCCCCAGAACTTGCTGTTTTTGTTTATTGTGTGTTTGTTTGTTTTATTGTTGTAGGCTGTCTCTGAGCCAAGAATCACCCTGAGTTGTAAACTAAAGGTCTTCTCATATCTTTTCTGAGCCTGTGATTTTCCCGTGTCATGGGTCATCATTTTCTAATTTTCTTCCTAAATGCAATTACTTTTTAATATTCTAGCTTTTAACGTCTGCCTTCCAAAAAGGAATGAGAGAAACTAAGGGGAAGGGGTGGGAACAAAAGGATACAGGCCCTTTAAATACCTGGAAATCACTTCAACTGAGAGATTTGCAGCAATGGTGGGAGATGAAAAAACAATGGATGCCTGCTTCTTTGAACTTCTGTGATCAGAAGAAGCAATCAGTGATCAGAGAACAGATGTCCCAGATTTGGAGAACAGGGTCTTTTTTTGCACACCCTGGCTTCCATAAATTCTACACAAGTTGCTTCTGCAACATATGCACAACTTCCTGCCATGTGGCTGGGGGTGGGTGATGGGTAGCTGCTACTCTGCTAGGCGCTAAAACTGATCAAAATTATATTCATGATCATTTATACTGGCCATACCTTCCCCTGGAATTACAAGCTTCAGAGTTTCAAAATAGTTACATCAGACAGATTCTGCCAGCACAATTGCTATCTAGGTGGGAAGACAAATTTCTGATGCTTCCTATTCCACTATCTTCCCAGAATCCTCCAAACTAATATTGATTTTTAACTAAAAAGACAGTGTCATCAGTTTCCTGATGGAAGTAGTTTTATATAGGCTAGGCACTGGCATTCAGAAAGGAGTTGGAGACTGGGACACAGTTAGTTCTTAACGGTAAATGAGAGCAAGGCATCTTTCTTCTACTTGTCAGATTATCAGTACTAAGTCAGGCTTCCCAGGTGGCTCAGTGGTAAAGAATCCACCTGCCAATGAAGGAGATGCAGGAGACATGGGTTTGATGCCTGGGTCAGGAAGCTCCCCTGGTGGAGGGCATGACAACCCCTACAGTATTCTTGCTTGGAGAATCCCAGGGACGGAGGAGCCTGGCAGGCTACAGTCACTGTGATGCCTACACTTTACTTATGGGACCTCTTGAAAAGTGAATACACTGTATAAAATCATATTATTCACAAGCTACACTTGTCTTTGTAATGCTACTTTTTCAATTATTTCAATCTCTGAAACCATTTTGTGAGGCTTGTTTTCGTTTTCCCCTTTTGTTTTACACTTCTTTCATAGCCCTCATTTGTATTTCTCCACCTAACCATTTACTTAACAGCAGCTTTTCATTATGTTCCCCAAAGTCTTTTTACATAAACCACACAGGAAAAGAAGGTACCAATTTTCTAATTCAGCAGGGTTATTTGCATTTATGAGTAAATGCTAAACACTGAAATTCAGTGAGAAAATTAAACCATGAATCTCAACCTAAGTAAGTCTGGTTTAGTTCTTCAAAAGGAACTTTGAAACTTTGCCTACACCTACTAGGTAACTATAAATACCATCTAATTATTATGCTATCACTTTCTAGGTACAAAATGAACTAGGCAAAATAAACAATGTGTCTATGGTTCCCGGAGAGAGATTCATTTCTAGTGAAATCTTCATATATTGAATATCTGAAAGGAAAGGAGCTTCCCATTTCCTGATGTGCTCCATCAACCTGAGAAAGGGGTTATTCCCTTGTTGTGTTTGGGTTAATAGTTCAGTTTGTACCATTTATTGGAGTAGAGGAAAGTTTTCAGGTTCTGCAATGCCCCCTTTCTATCAGGTTCATTAATGTCCCTTGGACAAATAATGTCCAAGTCTGAGTGAAACAGGAGGTAGAGTTGGTTGTAGTGAGCATGGACATATTTGGCAGATTGGGGTCAACAGAAAAGAGCAAAAGCAGAAAGAGGTAGTTGTTAAAAAAAAAAAAACAAAAAAACAAGGAAAGTATATAGGATTGCAGTGTTTGTCAGCTGAGTCTCTTCTTTTTCTTTTTAAAAAGATTTTTATTTGATGTGGACCATTTTTAAAGTCTTTACTGAATTTTTTACTACCTCTGCTTTAGCTTCTTTTTTTTTTTTTTTTTGGCTGTGAGGTATGTGGGGTCTTAGCTCTCCAACCAGGGATCAAACCCACACCCCCTGCATTATAAGGTGAAGTCTCAACCACTGGACCATCAGGGAAGTCCCTAAACTCACTTTTCCACATTGACTACATGATTACCTTTCATATGAATGAATCAAAGAATGGATTTTGTGTTCCACTTAGTCTCTTTTTTGTACCTGTATATAGTTAAGTAAATTTTAAGTAATGTTTTCATTTTGTTTTGTTAACTTACTGACATTGGTGAATGCATTGGAAAATGATTTTGTGGGGTTACAAAATACTTGCTTGCCATATATTTTAGAGAGAATAAGCCACTACTGGCTTCCTCAATTGCTCAAGTGATCAAGAATCTGTTTTCAATGCAGGAGACACAGGAGATGTGGGTTCAGTCCCTGGGTCAGGAAGATTCCCCTGGTGGAGAAAGTGGCAACCCACTCCAGTACTCTTGCCTGGAAAATCCCATGGACAGAGAAGTGTGGCAGGCTACAGTCCATAAGAGTATCTCTTGTCCAAAGAGCTGGACAAGACTGACCGTGAGTATTGATGATGATGAATTCTAATGAGTTCTCGACATTCTTATGCTTGTATTCAAAGAGATGGAAGTTACTTTAGTAACCTTGAGACAGAAAATAAGATTCCTTTCTTTACGTATGGATTAGAGGGCCAATTCAATAGCTATTCAATCTAAGGCAAGGCTGGTAGATAGATTTCATCTCTCCTAAAAACTCTGAATGACTTTTTGTGGCTGCCTGGAATGTTATATTAAGCAAGATTTCAATGCATTTACCAGCCTAGTGAAAAAGGAGTGCTGGGATGCAGTGGACAAGTCTGACTTGAAGATAGAAAAGAAAAAGACCCACTTCTGACAAACCAAGCCTAAGCTCATTGTACATTAGACTGTATGTTAGGCCAGAGGTTTTCAAACTTAGTTTTGCTTCTGCTATGATGTAAGTAATTGGTAGTAAAGCTAATAATGATGTATGCTTATTGTCTTTGTGGATATTGGTTGTTCATGGTCTAGAAATACTATTAACTAACATACACTATTTCCTACATGCCATATACCATGCTAAGTACCTTATAGGTAGCAGCTCACAACTATTATTTAGTGCTCACACCAATCCTTTGACAAAGGTATACTTAAGGTCAGTTCTCAGAGCCTTATCTGCAATTCCATCCTTTTCTCTTTTCATGAAGAGTGTCAGAATGCACTGAAATATTTGAAAAAGTGAAATTTTCTCAAGCTTTAATAATTTAATTAATGACTTGTGACACACCTCCTAGCTTATTGACACAGGAGCATAGCAACACTCAAGTTGAGCCCTCTGATATTACACTTGCCATTCTGGTTTTCCACACTCACTCCCTAATCCCAGACTAAATGTCATGGAAATGTGTGAGTTTTTGATATAATGGAAAGCAGGTGATCATTGGTAGAGGCGTGATTACCAGTCCCCCAAAAGTGCTATCAAATCAGTTACAACTGCAAATACTACAGGTTATGGTGCTACAGTTCATTCTCTAGCACTCAGATATTAAGCATTGCTTTCAGAGGGACTTCTTCCTTCCTTCTTGAAAAGGAGATAATCAAACTGAACATGCAAAATATATACTATAGTAAAGTGAAAGTGAAGTCGCTCAGTCGTGTCCGACTCTTTGCGACCCCATGGACTGTAGCCTACCAGGCTTCTCTGTCCATGGGATTGTCCAGGCAAGGATACTGGAGTGGGGTGCCATTTCCTTCTCCGGGGGAATCTTCCTGACCTAGGGATTGAACCCGAGTCTCCCGCATTACAGGCAGATGCTTTACCCTCTGAGCCACAAGTGAATCACTGGTACACAAATATGGCATGGTATGGGAATTCACAAAATGGCTTTGAAAAATCTTCACTTTAACTTCTAGGCTTATAATTAAAAGGAAAACATCTGAAAAATTAAAATCTACATTCTCTTTTAAACTCTTGAATCTACTTTAAAAGCATTCTGTAGCATACTGGATTCGTATGTACTATGTATTTCTATCAAAGTATTTTGACGGTAAGCTATCTCAAACTGAAAAAGGCACCAAAACCACAACATGTAACATTTCTCTCAAAATTCACACACTATCCTTTACTTTTGTTGTAAAAGATAAGGTTTCTTTGTGATACATTTAACAAAGAAGATCTGTCAAGCTGACTTCTCTGAAGCACAGCAGGTCTGCACTCTAACCAACTCAATGCAAAGATATGGGTCTAGCTACATTCAAAGAGGAATTATAAGGCTCAAAAGAGGATCAGAAATGAGAACAGCTTGATATTGAGAACCAAAGAAAATGAAAGGTGTATACATCTGTTGCTAATGGATTAGCCTGAGGTGTAGAAGTTGTTAATAAGAACCAGATTCATTATCTGGTAAGTTTTCAGACATGCCTCCAAACTGGTCATTATCATAATTATATGATAAAAAGAGCATGCTCCAATATTAAACATAAAAAATAAAAATGTATTTTCCCTAGTCATGTTTACTAGTGCTATCATGTTCTGTCCTCTGGCTTTTTTTCTTTGTATTGGGTAAAATAATTTTGGAACATTAATAAAAGATGCATTTCAACAGTTATGAAAATTTCAAGCTAAAAATATATTAGACATCCTCTAGTGCAATCTTCTGTTTTATGTTTTGTTTCCTTTTAAGATGAGCAAATGAGTCTCCAGATTAATTGGTTAGGTTTTTAGTAAGAGTTAAAATTTTAGAGTTAAAATTAAATTCAGGTCCTCTGATCCTTGCTAGACCCCAATCCCATTTGTTATCAAATGTAATTCATGCCAACACAAATGACCACAGAAGCTAAAAGGAGGTGGTAGAGTTTACAGAACCTCTATCCATCATATGCCCAGTGCAATTTCATTTACAAAGTTGTCTTCACCTGCAAGCTTTATTTTGCAGGTGATTTACCTCTAAGAATATCACCTGATGGACTTTAGAGAAGAGACAACTTCTCATATTTTTCCATTTTAAATCAGCTTACTATTAAAAGAAACTTTATGGGTCAGAAAGAAAGACTAAGTATTCATGATACAAAGACTTCAGCTATTACTGCCTTTATAACTCCTTCTCAAGCGTTAGCTAGACCAAAAAAAAAAAGAGAGAGAGAGAGATTTAATCCCCATTACAAATTTAAAACAATCTCAGGTAAGAGTGTCATCACTTGAAAAATGTGTATTCTTCCATAATGATTTTTTATAACCATATACTTTGAAGAGTTAAATATTCATGTTGAACTCAAGTTTATAATACTGATAGGGACAGAGTAAAGAGATGAAGTAGGTGGTTAAAAAGTTAATCCCTCAAGAGACTGTAGTCATTATAAAGAAAAAATGTATGGGAGACCACTGTAAGTTAAGGATCACTCAAGAAAGCAGGTTTGCTTAACCACAAAGCCAAGCAACAAAGCTATGCAACAGAAGCTTGAGACATGACATGCCACCAGACAATAAAGCAGTGATAGCGTGAGACCCACATCTTGTCCAATGAGTTCAGTAAGTTAATGACTTCTAGGATATTCTCCTCTGTGCACACTCTGAGACATAAAGAATCAGAGCTCCTTGGAGTCCTCCCAACACATTTCAGCATCATTATTATCTGTCTATGTATCTATTCATTCCCTTCATAGCTCTTTACTGTGTTACTCTTACATGTTATAAGGTTGTCTCCCTTAGTATAACCAATTGTCTTTATAAATTATCAACACTAATGTGATCTACTAGGTGATGCTATTTTTTAAATAAATTATCACTGGAAACATGAATTAGGTACTAAATGCTCTAGCATGGGGAATATCTGGGAGGAAAAAGAGCAAATTATCTCTTGTTCCTTTGCATCTAGTTTGTTCTTGGCCCTCTACACATGGACATCACCAGATGGTCAACACCGAAATCAGATTGATTATATTCGCAGCCAAAGATGGAGAAGCTCTATACAGTCAACAAAAACAAGACCAGGAGCTGACTGTGGCTCAGATCATGAACTCCTTATTACCAAATTCAGACTCAAATTGAAGAAAGTAGGGAAAACCACTAGACCATTCAGGTATGACCTCAATCAAATCCCTTATGATTATACAGTGGAAGTGAGAAATAGATTTAAGGGCCTAGATCTGATAGACAGAGTGCCTGATGAACTATGGAATGAGGTTCATGACATTGTACAGGAGACAGGGATCAAGACCATCCCCATGGACAAGAAATGCAAAAAAGCAAAATGGCTGTCCGGGGAAGCCTTACAAATAGCTGTGAAAAGAAGAGAGGCAAAAAGCCAAGGAGAAAAGGAAAGATATAAGCATCTGAATGCAGAGTTTCAAAGAATAGCAGGAAGAGATAAGAAAGCCTTCTTCAGCGATCAATGCAAAGAAATAGAGGGAAAGAACAGAATGGGAAAGACTAGAGATCTCTTCAAGAAAATTAGAGATACCGAAGGAACATGTCATGCAAAGATGGGCACAATTAAGGACAGAAATGGTATGGACCTAACAGAAGCAGAAGATATTAAGAAGAGGTGGCAAGAATACATGGAAGAATTGTACAAAAAGGATCTTCATGACCCAGACAATCATGATGTGATCACTAATCTAGAGCCAGACATCTTGGAATGTGAAGTCAAATGGGCCTTAGAAGCATCACTATGAACAAAGCTAGTGGAGGTGATGGAATTCCAGTTGAGCTATTTCAAATCCTGAAAGATGATGCTGTGAAAGTGCNATATGCAGATGACACCACCCTCATGGCAGAAAGTGAAGAGGAACTAAAAAGCCTCTTGATGAAGGTGAAAGAGGAGAGCGAAAAAGTTGGCTTAAAGCTCAACATTCAGAAAACAAAGATCATGGCATCCGGTCCCAATTCTTCATGGCAAATAGATGGGGAAACAGTGGAAACAGTGGCAGAGTTTATTTTTTTTTGGGTTCCAAAATCACTGCAGATGGTGACTGCAGCCATGAAATTAAAGGACGCTTACTCCTTGGAAGAAAAGTTATGACCAACCTAGATAGCATATTCAAAAGCAGAGACATTCCTTTGCTGACTAAGGTCCATCTAGTCAAGGCTATGGTTTTTCCAGTGGTCATGTATGGATGTGAGAGTTGGTCTGTGAAGAAGGCTGAGCACCGAAGAATTGATGCTTTTGAACTGTGGTGTTGGAGAAGACTGTTGAGAGTGCCTTGGACTGCAAGGAGATTCAACCAATCCATTCTGAAGGAGATCAGCCCTGGGATTTCTTTGGAAGCAATGATGCTAAAGCTGAAACTCCAGTACTTTGGCCACCTCATGTGAAGAGTTGACTCATTGGAAAAGACTCTGATGCTGGGAAGGGTTGGGGGCAGGAGGAGAAGGGAACGACCGAGGATGAGATGGCTGGATGGCATCACTGACTCGATGGACGTGAGTCTGTCAACTCCGGAAGATGGTGATGGACAGGGAGGCCTGGCGTGCTGCAATTCAGTGGGTCACACAGAGTCGGACACAACTGAGTGACTGAACTGAATTGAACTGTTCTTGGCCCAATATATAAAAGACCTGATCCTCATCCCTCATTGGAGAAACAGCTTATGACTCCCTGAATTTCTCTGAGTTTCTTTTTTTGTCTCTGCACCTCTGTCTTGCTGTTTTCTCGTTCTCCATTCTGTTTTTTCAGTGTTTGTTTCCAGGGATTCTCGTGGTTGGGAAGAGGGGATGGGGAGCGAAGGGGGATGAGGAATAATGTCTGCAAATGTTCCAGATTATTCTTTTTAACCCATTAGTGGGAACCACCACTACCACGATGACCAGTGAAAATGCCCTCAATGGGCAATGGTTTTGACAGGCTGGTACATGTTCTCCCCAGTTCACTGTCACATGCCTAAGAAGACAGTCCCTGGTACATTTCCTGATTAGCCATTTCCATTTTACAGATAGTAATTTAGTGAACTGTCATCAGCCACTGCTTAATATTACGTTTGTTTTGCGTCAGAAACCGAATACATCACATCTGTTTGTTGTCCATGAATTCTCTTCATTGTATGAGTTTGTAAAGACAGCCAGAAATAAAACTCAGGTTTATGTCAGGTGGTGTTAATGGATCTGAACAGGATAATATGAAATAACTAGAAGTAGGGACCACCTAGAAATGCCTACACAGCTAACAGAGGTTCCTTTCATGAATGACTATAAAAACAGTACTGGATGTAGGCAGGTGGGTTTTAGCAAGGTCTTTATCCCATCTTGGCTGCACACTCTGAGGACACGTCCTAAGTTGCCAGGTATCATCTACAGAAGCTAACATCTCCTATCCTAAGACCTCTCAGCAGAAATTAAGTTATTAACCTAATTCCTAGAACTCAAGGATGCCTCTAAATTGTCATTATTTAAAATGATGCATTCTTCATCAGGATTCCATGAAAGCTACCTTCCTATTTATCCATTTCTTTTTTTTCTCCTTTATTTGATAAATAAACCTACTCAAAAACATCTCAACTCTAGTTTAGATCCCGCTCACCTCCTAAGAACAATTTTTTTTTTCCTTTCTGACCTTCTTTTATGATTTATTTCACTGTTCTGCCCAGTTCTGCCACTTGTTATCTTTGGAACATAGATTATTTTAACCCTTATGAAGCTCAGTCTTACACAGAAAAAACTGAATAGAGTATAGTAGTACTATGAGAATTAATGAGATAATATTATAAATAGGATAATGAACAAAGGACACAACACATAACCATTCACCAAAAAAAAAAAATTGCCTCCTTTCATCTCCCTGGAAAGCTACAGTAGAGTCAGATTATCTGTTAAAAATATCTTCAATTTTTATTACCTGAAATTATTTTTAATTGCCTCTTTAATAAAATATTTGAAATTGAGGAATTGGGGCTTGACTTTGTTCCACTTTAAAATAAAAAAAACCAACTAATTACTATATTAGTTCCTGAGCATTTAGTAAAATTGCTAATATAATTCATAAGAGAAAATCTGAGATTTTCAGAGAGACATCAAAAGTTAGAAAAGTATCAATTACATGGAACGCTACCAAACACAAGCCCTCAAGGATAGCATTGTGCTCAGTCATATCCTACTGTTTGTGATATCCTGGACTGAAGCCCACCAGAGTCTTCTATCTGTGGCATTTTCCAGGCAAGAATACTGAAGTGGGTTGTCATTCCCATCCTGACCCAAGGATGGAACCCACCACGTCTCCTACATTGGCAGGCAGATTTTTTATTACTGAACTACTTGAGATAGCATATTCTTATTTCCCCGTCATAAGAAGGGAGAACAGGTCAGAAATAAAAATGTAATCTCTATTAAAATAACTGATCAGAGATGTGTAAACCTGGAAAGGCAACAAATATTGCTTCTGCCAATAATTATTTCTATGATCAAATCAAATTATGTGATTCATAATGTCTTAATTACAATATGTTGCAACTTTCAGTTCATATTATGTATTTTGACAGATATGTGTTTGAGTTTCCTTACCCAGTAATATTATGATGTGTTACAAGATTAATAAATGAATATCTGATATTTCATTGACCTCCCCTCTGTAAGTGTTTCGGACAAGGACACAAAGAATGTCACATTCTCTGCTTTGAAGAAGGAATTCATTGATAGAATCTCAAACAGTAAACAACAATCTGTTGAATGATTTATGCATGTTTGAAAATCCAGCCAAGTTTTCTATTTCATGACTTTTGCATCTCATAATTTTGGAAGGAAAAGGCTTTGGAGGGAGCAAAATAATTGTTTATATCTTTAAAACATGCTCAATCATTTTTAAAGAGTTAAAAAGAGAAAAATGTTTTAAATAAACATTGTATTTTTATCACAATTGCATATGAAATGATGATATCTCAAAGAGGAAATTTTGAAAACTGAGTATTTTAGATGTGGAATTATGTTATACCTGTGATAATGATTAAAACTGCCTTCAGTGAAGATTTTTGTTTAAATATTCAAGATGCAAACTAACAAAGAACACTTGGAACATTTTTGAAATCTTTGCCTGATTGGAAAATGGACTGCTTATTTTTCCCCAGTATGCTAAAAGGTAAAGTGCCCCAGTTCCAAAATATCTGCGGCTATTCCATGAATATTTAGTAGGCAAATGTAAAGATTTGGGGAAAAAATAAAAAGATTAGTTCAGTGGAAGAATTATGAAAGTTTAATTTCTAGAAAGCAGCTGCATTTGTGGGATGAAGAAAACTTCTAGAAACCTAGAATCAAAGAGCAGCTCTGAAGCCATCAGCTTCGTCTCTTCATTTAACAGAGGAAGTCCTGAGAAAACTGACTGTCAGGATGATATGCTTCATAAATGGAAGAATTAAGTCCATAACACAGGAGGAACCTTTGGCTCCTGCAGCACTATGTGTTTTGTAAAACACAGAAATTTACAGGATGTCAACTTTCTCATTAAAATCTAGAGGGAAATGTAAGTCTTAAGTCTAGTCACTAAAAAAATTAAAACTAGGAAAAAAGGTTCAAAAATAGAAACAGGAATTTTGGCACTGCAAAACTGTCTGAAAATGTATTAGAGTCTTAGAGCTGATGTTTCTGGCCTTCCCTGGAGAAGCTTCTGAACGCTAAATAATACAGTCACATTACGGTTATATTCAGTTCAGTTCAGTCACTCTGTTGTGTCCAACTCTTTGCAACCCCATGAACTGCAGCACGCCAGCCCTCCCTGTCTATCACCAGTTCCCGGAGTACACCCAAACCCATGTCCATTGAGTGGGTGATGCCATCCAACCATCTTATCTTGTGTCGTCCCATTCTCCTCCTGCCCTCAATCTTTCCCAGCATCAGGGTTTTTTCAAACAAGTCAGCTCTTCGCATCAAGTGGCCAAACTATTGGAGTTTCAGCTTCAGCATCAGTCCTTCCAAAGAACACCCAGGACTGGTCTCCTTTAGGATGGAATGGTTGGATCTCCTTGCAGTCCAAGGGACTCTCAAGAGTCTTCTCCAACACCACAGTTCAAAAGCATCTATTCTTCGGTGCTGACCACTGGAAAAACCATAGCCTTGACTAGATGGATCTTTGTCAGCAAAGTAATGTCTTTGCTTTTTAATATGCTATCTAGGTTGCTCATAACTTTCCTTACAAGGAGTAAGCGTCTTTTAATTTCATAGCTGCAATCACCAACTGCAGTGATCTTGGAGCCCAAAAAAATAAAGTCAGCCACTGTTTCCACTGTTTCCCCATCTATTTCCCATGAAGTGATGGGACCAGATGCCATGATCTTCGTTTTCTGAATGTTGAGCTTTAAACCAACTTTTTCACTCTCCTCTTTCACTTTCATCAAGAAGCTGTTTAGTTCTTCTTCACTTTCTGCCATAAGGGTGGTGTCATCTGCATATCTGAGGTTATTGATATTTCTCCTAGCAATCTTGATTCCAGCTTGTGCTTCATCCAGCCCAGCATTTCTCATGATGTACTCTACATATAAGTTAAATAAGCAGGGTGACAATATACAGCCTTGACGTACTCCTTTTCCTATTTGGAACCAGTCTGTTGTTCCATGTCTAGTTCTAACTGTTGCTTCCTGACCTGCATATAGGTTTCTCAAGAGGCAGGTCAGGTAGTCTGGTATTCCCATCTCCTTCAGAATTTTCCACAGTTTATTGTGATTCACACAGTCAAAGGCTTTGGCAGAGTCAATAAAGCAGAAATAGATGTTTTTCTGGAATTCCCTTACTTTTTTGAGATCCAGTGGATATTGGCAATTTATGTTGGTTTATTCAAATAATCAGTGTCCATGGCAAGTAACGTCAGGACTATTGCATATTCAACCCATATCTGGGTCAGTGAGCTCACATCTACAGATTCAGTTCTTTATTCTAGTCATCCACTTGACAGTTTCTCAAAACTGATCACAAGGTAGGCCAAATAGAAGATGTGCATCTACTTATCTGAACTATCTTTTTTTTTAAATTTCAATGAAGGATGAAACATTATTTAGGCATGTGTGACCACATACTTAAAAAAATAAATTTAAGTAGGAATACAGGTTCATTGGAAGGACTGATGCTGAAGCTCAAATTCCAACACTTTGGCCACCTGATGCGAAGAACTGACTCATTTGAAAAGACCCTGATGCTGGAAAAGATTGAAGGCGAAAGGAGAAGGGGACGACAGAGGATGAGATGGTTGGATGGCATCACCGACTCAATGGACATGAGTTTGAGCAAGCTCCGGGAGTTGGTAATGGACAGGGAGGCCTGGAGTGCTGCAGTCCATGGGGTTGCAAAGAGTCAGACACGACTGAGTGACTGAACTGAACTGAACAGGTTCACGAAGCTGAGCTGAGGGTTTTGCTGATGCATTGAATTGATTCTGTCAAGCTCTTCTATGACTATGAGACAAACAGGAACAAAGAGTTTGAAAGAAATAATTTAGCACAGTTAAAATATATTGGGGGGCCAAAAAGGTGGTTTGTGTTTTTCCATAACATCTTATAGAAATCCCTGAACTTATTGGTCATGATGATCATGCCTTTCAGGAGCTCAAGTTTAAACAGGAAAAACGGGTGGCCTGGTAAGGAGCTGTTAGGAGCAAGAAGCTGTGGGTGTACTGCCTGTGAGAGCTAAAGGGTGAACAAAAGAGAACAAGATGCAGCCCCATGTCCAACATCCCGGTAGTCGAGATGGTCATAAACAGCCACAAGTTAGCCAGAGAAACAAGAATAACCAAGACGGACCTGTAGTCTCCTTACAGCCATAGGCTCTTAGGAAGAGATGCATTGTCCTTTTTTATTCTTCCTCCCTGCCAGTCCAGAAATGTCAAAGAGAAGAAAAAGGTACCCAATTCATGGTCCTCACATATGTGTAGACACACACACCCCCCCAGTGCTGGAGAGAGGGGAGAAAAAGTGTCCCTGTGCTTCCTCACTATGTGAGGTAAGCCATCAAGGCTGGCAAGCACTGGGGTAGGGTGTGTTGTTACTGTTTAGTTGCTAAGTGATGTCTGACTCTTTTGTGACCCCAGGGGCTCCTCTGTCCATGGGATTTCCTAGGCAAGAATACTGGAGCGGGTTGCCATTTCTTTCTCCAGGGGATCTTCCTAACCCAGGGAAAAATCCCCCCTCTCCTACAGTGGCAGGCTGATTATTAGAGGGACATAAATGAGATTTAAATCAAGCATGAGGCCTGAGTTTTAAATTAGGCTGGAATTTAATAATTAGAAAATGGTCGTATTTCCTCAAAAGGTTAAACTCAGAGTTACTATATATCCCATCAAACCCACTATTATGTATATAAGCAAGAGAAATGAAAATGTATGACTACACAAAACCTTGTACATGCTCACAGCAGTGTTATTCATAAATGCCCCAGAGTGGGAAACAACCCAAATGTCTGTCAACTGAAGAATGGATATAGATAAAATGTGGTATATCATTACAATGGACTATTATTAGGCCATATAAGGAAATGAAGTGCTAATACAGATACAACATGGATTAACCTTGAGAATATTATGCTAAGGAAAACCAAATTCAGAAGGCAAGAATAATAATTCAAGCAACCAGGCTTGCTTCCTTTTACACAAAAATTGATACAAAATGTTTCATAAATCATAATTTACTATTGATAGTCACTGAATAAGTAAACATACGGAAATAACATTGGAAAATAGAGACCATCTGAATTTATGCAGAATAAATCTAAAGAAGAAGGGACAGAAAGATTGAGTGCTCAATAGAAATCTGAAAGAAAATAAATGGCAAATAGCTATGAAATACTTTATATACTGGGGGGAGAAAAAGTAACCCTTTAAAATACATTACTCTAAACACTAAAAATATAAACATTCAAATTACATTTCCAACCATTAATTTTTCCCCTAAATTCTCTTCTCCACTAGTTGGAGTGATGGAAATAAACCTAAGTTTATGCTGATGGTTCTACTTATTGAATTCCATCACAAACACAAAAGCCTTCAGTCAACAAGTAAATGTTAGAAGCAGAACTCAAGGGATTCAACTCCAGTAGTTATCTCTCCAAATTGTTCTTTGGAATAAGTGCTGTGAGTGAGATGAGAAAGTTAGGGCTGCCTCCCTCTGGGTTGGTCCAGTTTTGCAAAGAGAATACTTTAAGCCTCCTCGGCTGTCATCAAAATCATTTGGTAAGCTCTGGAGGGGCCCCAGAAGTAATTTAAACAAACAGAAAAGACATACTACAGAATTTAGCATTAGCTTTTTTTTTTTTTTTTTTTTTAGAATCCATTTAAATTCAGTGTATTGGCAGCATAGATCACAAGGGTAAACAAGTTATCTTCTGCTTCGATGTTAGCATTACTTACAAGGGCTGATCATCTACCATTTCCATTTTTTTATATAATAAATAAGGTGTTTTTTATAGATATTGATTTCTAAACTGCTGTGTCAGAGTATTCTGATGGCAAAAGATGATGAAAATGATGGCAATGATAATGTTGCCTGTGGCAGTGGTGGCAGAAACAACAGTTGGTAGCACAGTTGTAAAGAATCCACCTGCCAGTGCAGGAAACATAGGAGACATGGGTTTGATCCTGGGTCAGGAGGATCCTCTGCAGTAGGAAATGGCAACCCACTCCAGAATTCTTGCCTAGAAAATTCCGTGGACAGAGGAGTTTGGTGGGCTACAGTCCATGGGGTCACAGAGTCGGACACGACTGGGCGACTGATTATACACACACACAGACTGAGAGGTTAATATGTAGCCAGGTTCTGTACAAGTATTCTAGAAACATCATTTCATGTATGCTAACAATTGCTTATGAGATAGGTATTATTATTACTCACAGTTTACAGATGTGTAACTTATCCAAGTAATCAGCAAGTAACTTACCACAGGCCCATCACTAGTGATATAATCTAGGCTGAACACAGGCAGTCTGACCCAAGAAACTATATACAAAACAACTGGGCTCAACCACTTTCCAGAGAAATGCCTACACTGGACAAAGTCAACTCTAGAGGACAGTATGCAGATGCAGTTTTCTCTCACACTTATCCCTCTGCCCGCCGCGCCCATCTATCAAGTTCCCTTCATCCAGAACATTCTTTGCTGCTCCTTCACCCCAAATATCCTTTCCAGCAGCAACAGATTTTCTCCACTCTTCCTCTTACAGTCAAAAGTGACTTGATGGCAAATGAAGCAACTGACAAACAACTAATCTCAAAAATATACAAGCAACTCCTACAGTTCAATTCCAGAAAAATTAACGACCCAATCAAAAAATGGGGCAAAGACCTAAATAGACATTTCTCCAAAGAAGACATACAGATGGCTAACAAACACATGGAAAGATGCTCAACATCACTCATTATCAGAGAAATGCAAATCAAGACCACAATGAGGTACCATTTCACGCCAGTCAGAATGGCTGCGATCCAAAAGTCTACAAGCAATAAATGCTGGAGAGGGTGTGGAGAAAAGGGAACCCTCTTACACTGTTGGTGGGAATGCAAATTAGTACAGCCACTATGGAGAACAGTGTGGAGATTCCTTAAAAAACTGGAAATTGAATTGCCTTATGACCCAGCAATCCCACTGCTGGGCATACACACCGAGGAAACCAGAATTGAAAGAGATACCTGTACCCCAATGTTCATCACAGCACTGTTTATAATAGCCAGGACATGAAACCAATCCTGATGTCCATCAGCAGACGAATGGATAAGAAAGCTTTGGTACATATACACAATGGAGTATTACTCAGCCATTAAAAAGAATACATTTGAATCCATTCTAATGAGCTGGATGAAACTGGAGCCTATTATACAGAGTGAAGTATGCCAGAAAGAAAAACACCAATACAGTATACTAACACATATATATGGAATTTAGAAAGATGGTAATGATAACCCTGTATGCAAGACAGCAAAAGAGACACAGATGTAAAGAACAGATTTTTGGACTCTGTGGGAGAGGGAGAGGGTGGGATGATTTGGGAGAATGGCATTGAAACATGTATACTATCATGTAAGAAATGAATCACCAGTCTAGGTTCGATACAGGATACAGGATGCCTGGGGCTGGTGCACTGGGATGACCCAGAGAGATGATATGGGGAAAGAGGTGGGAGGGGGGTTCAGGATTGGGAACTCTTGTAAACCCGTGGTGGATTCATGTCAATGTATGGCAAAACCAATACAGCATTGTAAAGTAAAAATAAATAAATAAATTTTTTTTAAAAAAGTGACTTGATGAGATTCATGGTTAGGTCATAACGGAGGCTGCTGCTGCTAAGTCACTTCAGTCATGTCAGACTCTGTGCGACCCCATAGATGGCAGCCCACCAGGCTCTGTCATCCCTGGGATTCTCCAGGCAAGAACACTGGAGTGGGTTGCCATTTCTTTCTCCAATGCATGAAAGTGAAAAGTGAAAGTGAAATCGCTGTCATGTCCGACTCTTCATGACGCCATGGACTGTAGCCTACCAGGCTCCTCCGTCCATGGGATTTTCCAGGCAAGAGTACTGGAGTGGGTTGCCATTGCCTTCTCTGAATAACGGATGATAGAAGGCCACGTGTTTGTGGCATAGTTGCTTTTCAATAATTTTTCAGCAAATTATTGCACTACACAAAATAATAAACAATACAAACAGATAGAATTGCAAAACTGTTGCAGGAAGTCTTTTTGGATGGGTAAACATTTTGGATTCCTTAACAGTGAGATGCACATAGAATAAGCCCTATTTTCACTGTTTGGCTCTAAATCCAAGAAACCAAGAAAAATATGCACATAAAAGCAAGGGAAAATTGTAAGATCTCAGAATAAAATAAACAATCTCTAGCACTGCTTACTGGACTTGTAACAGACTTGTCTGTGTTTACGTCTCCAAATTCATCTCTTATCCCTGCTTGTCTCCTTTCTAAGGTGCTGAAATACTTAACTATTATTATGGTTATCAAATCGTCAACGATCTACCAAAGGGTCATGACCTACACTTTAATTCTGCCACATATATCAACCAAACCGCTTATAATAATGTTATGTTCTCCTTTCCTTTATTTCTGAGGTTAAATATATCTTCTTTAGAAAAACTCTCCCTGAACCTTGAAGTGGTTATAGATGCCCCCTTTCTGTTGCTTCCTAAGTATTCTCTATACTTTCTTTATTTAAATACTCATTATATCGTACGGTAACTGCAACTGACTATAACAGCCACTGGAATTGAATACCATCTTTATGGATATGTTTTAGTATTAATTGATCATAGGTGGCAGTGAAAGCTAGCTCTTTTTCCATACCCATGTTCTCCTCTGACCCAGGATAAAGCGGGTACATGCCCAGCCTCCTGTGCAGTTAGGCATGATCATGTGACTCAGTCCCAACTACCGGAATATGAATAGAAGTGATAAGAGGCACTTCCACACCAACTGGTCTATCTAATCCTTCTATGCAGTAGTCTATTTTATACTCTTTCTAGATTACTGGAAAGGAAATGATCCTATGATAAATTTCAAAGCCAAAAATTGCAAAATCACCAGAAGCTTAAGTTTCTAAACAGTTATTTGAAGCAGACCTCCTCACTTACTGAGAATCACTTTGGACTTTCACCTGAGAAAGAAAGAAATTTCATTTTAAATCCTTGTTTGTTTGTCTGGGGAGGTCTATCTTTTTATAGTAACAGTTATATCATCTTTTGTTTCTATAGTCTAGCATAATAACTGCAGGAACATTAGAAATCTATAAATATATGTTGAAAAAAACCAAGTGGAAGAATGATGAGTATGACCATCTCAAGAAATAAATTCTTTTTTTTAAACTAATGTTATAAAAATAGCTAACATTTATTTTATATTTACTATATGCTACTGCTTTCTAAAATTTTTTACATAAATTATCTCACATAAACCTCTTAACAATGTTATGCTGCTAAGTCACGTCAGTCGTGTCCGACTCTGTGCAACCCCATAGACAGCAGCCCACCAGGCTCCCCCGTCCCTGGGATTCTCCAAGCACCCATACTGGAGTGGGTTGCCATTTCTTTCTCCAGTGCATGAAAGTGAAAAGTGAAAGAGAAGTTGCTCAATCGTGTCTGACTCTTCGTGACCCCACGGACTGCAGCCTACCAGGCTCCTCCGTCCATGGGATTTCCCAGGCCAGAGTACTGGAGTAGGGTGCCATTGCCTTCTCTGAACAATGTTATAGGTAGGCACTAATCTTTTCCCATTGTACAGATTAGTGAATTGAAGTTTAAACCAGCTTATTCAGTCTAATATATCATAGTTGTTTGGTAGACAAATCAAGATTCAACCCAAATAAAGTGACTCAAAAGCCTATGTTCTAAACCACACTGAAATAAAATGCCATGCCTAGATGACTTTTATAAGCAATAAAAAATTATTCAACCAATAGCAGAATAAAACACTCACTATAGATAACACCACCTTGTCATGATCTTTAGGAAAGAGGTAAGAGTTCCTAAAAATTTATGACGACACACAAATCCTTCTTATGTGTCTTTTAAGATGCCAAGAGACTTAGATGCCACCCTGGAAGTCAGCTGGGCTTCCCTGGTAACTCAGGTGGTTAAACAACAAAAACAAAAACAAAACCCACCTGCCAGCATAGGAGACATAAGAAATGTGGGTTCAATCCCGGAGTCAGGAAGATCTTGCCTGGACAGTTCCGTGGACAGAGGAGCCTGGCAGGCTACAGTCCGTGGGTTCGCAAAGAGTCAGACATGATTGAGCGACTAACACACACACACACACTTACAGAAAGTCAGTTATGTGTGTTTCCAGCATTATTTTACACACATAATCAGCACTTTGGCTGCTTCTGGCTCATATACTTTAACAGAGAACTCGAATTACCTTAGAGATTTCTAGATTTCATTAACTCACGTTTCATTAGATATATAAAATTAGAGTTTACTCTTAAATCGGTAATCAATTCTTGCACATTTAGAAGTCAGGATTCAGGTTATAATTCATTTAAAATCACTTTGTTCTTTAAGGTAAGAAAATCCATTGTGATCTCATACAGTGTCATCTTCATCAGGTCCAGAAAAAGCCTTCCCACACAACCGGATCAATATCTGCTGTAGGAAGTCTAGACTAGATTAATTGGGTTAGTGCCTGTTTGGATTTTACTCGTTTTATCAGGAGTCCCAGGTTGGCTTCTAAAAATCAATGCTTTCCAGGGTATGTCAAGTTCTAGTACCCAAGGTACATCAGAGATATTCACTAGTATGGCCCAACTTCAGACTCGGCAGTTATTTAAGTAATAATATACTTCAGGATAGAAGTAAAGCAAATTGTTCCCAAAAAGCACTAGGAATTTATCACTAGATTCATTTAACAAAATCTATATAACTGCTGTATTTTTAACAGAATTATAATAATCACATTTTATCTAAGATTCAGCTTCATCTTCTCTGTTATAATATCTATAAGGCCACAGTCATTTGTCGTGATTATTCATGAAAAATAGCCATACAGATATTGTCACAAGCTTAGTTTAAAATATGTTTTAAAACATTTTTCATAGCTAGCCAGAACTCATAGGGGTACGCAAGGTAGATGAAAGATTTCTTTTTAAATAAATTCTTATGTACAGTATAATTTTAAACTTTTTCCTATGTATAAATAGGACTTTAAAAAAGTATTAAACAAATATTTTTAAAAATACAGAATTATAAAATGCTTACAACAGTGGCCCATGAGTAACAGAAATTATGGATGCATTGCTGTATGTTCAAACATTGGCTACATACATCACTACTCTGTTGGTTTTTTCAGAAACAACAAAATCAACTTTATTTTTTAAATCTGTTCTAAATAAAATCTGTTTCCATGATAATTGCAAACACTGGAGTTTCTGGAGTGAGTTTGGGCCAAGATGAACTAAAGTTTCATCTTAAAACTATAGGCTACTAAAGATTTTAACTTGATGTATTTTAAATATAAAACACTTACACTTTGAGGTAGAACTCCAGGGGAACCCTGGCTACAGGCTGGAAAGTCTCATTTACAAAAAGGTACTGTCCCCAGAGAAAGGAGAACCTAGAGGGGCTTTTGCCTTTTGCTCAAGAAGAGACTCAGTTTAGAGACTTTCTAAGTTCCCAGACTTGCCCAGATTGTGGAATATTTAGGAAGCAAGGTGCAACCTGAATAAGAACACGGTACAGCAATGTTAAGTGATTAAGTCTATAATGAAATCAGATATACTAGGTTCTAGTAGACATGAAAATTGACTGTATAGATGGAAGAAAACCTTAATTGAGAAAAGTATATTCATTAACATAGGTTTTCAACATATTAGGTGTTATGGATTGAATTGTGCCCGCCCCTCCACCTGCCACCATTTACATTAAAGTCCTAATCCTCCATGTGGCTAGGACTTTAATGTGAATTGTGGAGGGGGGAACAATTCAATCCAAAACACCGAATATGTTGAAAACCTATGTTAATGAATATACTTTTCTCAATTAAGTTTTTCTTCCATCTGTACGGTCACTTTCACAAGGAGATAATCAAGGTAAATGATGCCATAATGATGGGGCTAATCTGAGAGGACTCATGTCCTTGGAAGAGGAAAGGACACGTGAGCTTTCTCACTCTCAGTGCACAAAACAAAGGTTATGTGAAGACAGAGAGAAGTAGTTTTCTACAAGCCAAGAAGACAGGCTTAACCAGAAACCAGCACCAGAAGCATCTCAATCTTGGACTTCCAGCCTCTAGAACTCTGAGAAAATGAATTTCCATAAGTATTAGATACCTATTCTATAACTCCAAGTCTTTCTTCTGCTCTGAATTCCTCTTTCCAGCTTAGGTACTTGGAAAATCCCCACCAATCTTCAACATCCCAGCTAAGGGTCACTTCCTGCTTTGCACAGCCTCCTCGACTCCTCTAGCCAGTCATCACTCACTCCCTGGCACTAATTATATCTGTGCTTTCTGAGTACTTCACGCTTGCATGTTAGTCTGTCACAATTATAATTCTATTTACATGTTTCCCCCAACAGATGTATAGTTTTTAATAACAAAGATAATGATGGAGCTTGACTCTCTTTATTGAGTTAAGAAACTCAGAGAAAGTTTCACTAAAATAAATTGATAGGCTTTTTCTAGGATAGGAGGGACACATACAAGGATTTTAGTACTTTCATTTTAGAAATACTATTAAGAAAGAGGAAAACCAATTCAGATTAAGTTTATTGAAAATTTTCAGCTGGTTTAGGAATGCTCAGAAGAGTAAATTTTTTCATTTCATTAGTGATGTTTCCTCCAGTATTATTGAAATAGCCCTCAGCAAAAAAAAAAAAAATACGAAGGGCAAGGGCATTCTTAGGCTTGGAGGTGCCCATATTGAAAATAGTCCTTCTGACTGAAAACAAATCTAAAGAAAAGCTGAGGATTTGTGAGCACGCAAAAGGCTAAGTTGACGGAACATTGGATCAGGAACAAGGAAATTTGATTTTCAGTTTGCTATTTGCTACTCACCAATAATATCTCTTGGCTGATACATACGCTCTCTCTCTTTCTGTCTCTCTCTCTCTTTCTCTCTCTCTCTCTCACACACACACACATGCATCCTTTATCTATAAAGTGAGGAGTTTTATAACATTTTTCCCTGTTTTAACATTTTCCCAAGGTTCTCAGTTGCTACTGATTGAATTTTTTAGAGTTACTCCATGATATGTCACCACAGGATTTTTTAAATGTGATTTAAACCTCATTGTTTGAAAAAGAGGTCATGGTTTTGATATATGAAGCTGAGAATAGTCCATGTTACAGCACCTAGTCCTGGCCCAACCCTGCTTGGCTATAGATATCATTTACTGACTCACCAACTCATCCGTAATTGTGCCTTGCACTTACAATGTGTCAGGCAGGCATCTATTTCTGATTTTAAGATTTTACTTTAAAGTAAAGAATTAATCCATTCATGGACAAATACACATTCCTTTCAAACTACAAACTGTCCTCTGACATAGACATTGCTGTTTTCATCTGATTCTGTGTGTACATGTCTAAACATCCGTGCAAAGTATTAAAGTTTAAAAATACAATGTCAAAATTCCCAGTGCTTACATGAAAGATTATCTAAAAGTGAATAATAATTCGAAGTTATTCATCCCAAATTATCATACTTTATTAACAGCAAATCTTTAACAAATAATAATTAGGAAGAAAAATATGAAAACTATTTTATGGAGGAATAATGGTAATCTATGTTTTGTTTGTATAAGAATTAGCATTTTCTTATCAATATAACTCTATTTTGTTAGTTTCACATATTATATCTACAAATACTAGTAACATACTAATAGCAAAATACTGCTTCTGTTAGAAATACTATGAATTAAATTAATTTTCCCTTTGAGGCAATTTCATTTGAATTGATCAGAAGTTTTTGCATTTCTCATTTAAATATCCAACTTTTTACCAAAATACTACATTGCACAGAATACTGTGACTCTGTCGATCTTCTGAGAAACCCCACAGAGGACAATAACCAAGGCAATATGATAATATCCTCTTTGAACAGTTTACGGGGTTCATGTACATATTCTCTGACATCTGCAAGTTCTCAAACTTTAGAAACATTGAGCTCAATCTTGACCTATTGTAGCCAGTCTTTCATTACTAGAAGGTACGTTGAACTCACCAGAGTCAGAACGATTGTTTAGTCTGCTTCCAGTTCTCCAGTCCCTAAGCCCCTAAAACCTCTGTTTACTCCCCTAATCCTTTGTTTAGATTCTAGATGAGACCTAATTAATTATTTAATTGGTACTCATTCTGGTTAACGACCCAGCCCATCCAAAATATGCCAGAACAAAAGTCCATAGGATAAAATATTGAATGTTATTCATCCTTCTCCTTCTGTATTCAACATGGTCCTCCACATCAAAGTTTCCATAATGAATGCCCCATGTTCTACTTTTTTCACATTAACCTGAGTTTGGTAAAAATAATTTTATGTTCAAGATAATACCTTACTGTATTACATAGTATAAAACAAGGTACAATGAGAAAAGAATGCTAGAGTATAAGATAACAAACAAAAGACTCCTTTGCCTCTGATCTCTATATGATGGTGCTTATCTCAGCCACAGTTTCTTCATTTGTAATAATAACTCCCACATTCCCCACTGTTTTGCTATGATGAAAAGAAGGTCATTGCTGTTGTTCAGTTGCTCAGTCATGTCCAACTCTTTGTGACCCCATGGACTGCAGCATGCCAGACGTCCCTGTCCTTATGGAAATGCCTTATAGCTGTCATGACATAAATACGGGATATTCTTATTAATTTACTTATGAGATCTTTGAATGAGAGCATATGAACTTGGACTTAACTAGAGGCAAACATGATCTAACTCTGGGTAATATGCTTTATACCTAAGCATTGATTTCTTCATATATGAGGCTAATCCTACCTCGCAGGATTATTTTAAGAATTTCATAACATATATATACCAATTCTTAGTCAAATGCTTGGCCTTGGTAAAGGTATGCTAAAAAATAGAAATTTCAAAAAATGAGTAGAGAATGTAATTTCATTGCTACTTTTATGTATTAATAATTCAGTTAGACTAATGAGAAGTTTGTTTAAATTATGTCTGAGGAATTTAAAATACTAAAGCAGAGCCTTGATCCAACTTCCTAATTAAGTTCTCAAATTTTAATACAAGGAAAATAGCTCCAAGAATATACCATTAGGGATGTTTATGTAAACTACTCTAAAACATTTTTTCTCTTACTTATGTATTTTATAGATGTAGATGAAGGAAAAACACAGAGGGAATGCCTCCATTCCCATCTTCTTTTATCAATTGATAAGCAATGATCGCAGCTAAGAAAGCTTGTTGTAGCTACAGGGAAGGATGGAGAACTTTTCCTCTCTAATTGCAACCAAGAGATCTGTGGCTGAGGAAATGAGAAGTAAACAAGCAACTAAAAGACCACTAAGAAACCACAAAGAAACAGAGAAACTATTCCCAGGGGATTATATTGTGTATGCTGGTTGGATGAATCAACATTGTCTGGGTTTAGCACTACATCCATATTTTATACGAGTTAAAGCAAAGAGAAGCCCCCAGAGAACAGATATTGTCAGTGTCTCAGAAATTAAAGTTGCACTTACAGTTTTCCTTCAAATCTTTCAACTTGCTTCTGAGAAAAGGAAAGATGCTTTGGCTACAATATATATCTTCTAACAGAGGTCCATTAATATTTTCACACGATAACCCCCATGTCCCCTACTGGTTTGCTATGATGAAATCAGTAACAAGTATGAAAATGCCCTATAACTGTCATGATACCAATATAAAATATTCTTTTTATTTTTTTGAGTACCTCTCCAAGATATTCTTATTAATTTATTTATGAGATCTCTGGAACTCAGATATTTTGGTCCAGCTTAGTAAAAGTCAAAATTAATATTCAACAAGTATAATTTGCCTCTTGGCCTCAATTAGCAAGTTTATCCTCCTGAACCAAAGTAAACAATGAATAAAATTGTGAAAGCTGCCAGTGAACTGAAGGAGACCAGGGAGACGGAGATGACATCAGTCTCCAACAGTTTCTAGCAAACCCCACCACGTCTTAGGCTACTGAGCACTACAGTGCTTTTTATTTTCTCCTACTTACCAAGGGCTTGGTTTCATCTTCGTCTTTGAAGTAATAGAGCTGATCACCCTTGAGCACAAACCAACGGGTATGCCAAGTCTTGACAAAGCCTCCTTGCTTCCTCAGCCACCCACACTTCACAGCATTGTTCCTCCCCGGGCCTTGCGGGGAGTTCTCCATGGAGTCATTGTTCTCCTCCATTATCAAGCTGATGGACTTTCCTACGTAGCAAACAAAAAACAACAAAAATAAGGTGCTCTGATATAGCCAACCCCCTCTTAAATTACCTGTCCCTTAAAACAAAACCAACCAAAAAAAAAAAAACGCTGGAGGAATAGTGAAAAATGTACATCAACTCACATTCCAAATTTCTAGAAGCAAACCACAAATGTGACAACAATATTCCTGGAGGAAACTTGGACAGAGTTCCTCCTGTCTTCCCTAAATGAGCCAGTCAACTGCGTGATAATATCTCTTTTTTCCAAAGTAGAATTAAAGAATAGGAAAGTTCTAGACTTGATGTGTTAAGAAGTTGGAGGAGGCAGCTATGTTCACCACTACACCACGGTCACAAGAGGCAATATTTGAAGACAAACTAAAAACCACCTAAAAAAAAAAAAAAAGCCAGGACTCTCGTGATAATGGGCCTCCGTGTCTGGTGTGCACTGATTGGAGCTGCTAGTGCAAGCCTGTGATTATTTGAGCAAACTTAGCCTGACACATGTTAAAGTTTAGAGGGACTATTTTAAAAACCTCAATGGAAGGCATTTGTTTTACATATGTGAGAATTTCTCAAGCTGTTTCTGCCTCCCTCTCTCCCAGAGTATCTATCCCCTTGAGAGTTTCTTTGGCTGGTCAAAAATTAGTGCAGCTGAAAAAGTTGAGGTAAAATGCAAACAAATGAAAAATAGCCCGGCTTGGCCAGTGAGTCTTCTTCAGACTTCTGGCATGGTGGAATGTTTCAGTCAACTGCATGATGAAGAAAATGTCAAGGTTATGCAGGAAGGAACACAAGGCCACGCCCACTGTACATATCGAGCATATGAGTTTATTTGAAAGCCAGTATTAATCTCCAGATGAGATGCTAAGCTGCCACAGTAAGAAGTTGGTTTTCTGGAAGAGCCAGGGAAAAGTAGTTAAGAACAAAAGACATTTTCCTGTCCCAAAGGCTCCCTGAAGGCTTTTGCTAATGTTTATTCCTAAGCATTTTTCACGAAGTGAAACTGCACTCTGACTCTTGTGTCTTTCTTGAGGATATAAGGATACAGATTAATTAATAAAACATAGAATAATTCTGTGCTGGCATATGCATGCCAAAGCTTCTATTTTTTCAGCTTAATTCCAGAAAATAAGTTGTCTTTCTATCTAGTCTTTATTTTCACCACGAATTTTTCAATTAATTTGTATATATACAAGTCTAGTATACTCCATGAAGTTTCAATTGTCAGCCTTCAACTACCTACATTTCTTCCTTGAAGGTACAAGGATCAACCCTTGTTGATACCCATCATTGGACCTCTATAACTAAAGCACTATGAGAAATGCTTTAGCTTCTATGCTAAGATGTGCATGGAGGAGAAGGCTATGGAGATGGTGAGGAAATGCCCGGACAAATATTTCCAGCATCTCTGTGATGACCTGGAGGTATACGCTGCTCATGCTGGCCCCAAGATGTGAGGTCAGAGGACCTGAAGCTGCTGATGCCAAGGCAGGGCCTAGTCACTGACCAAGTCTCCCCACGTGTGCTCATGGAGCAGCACCTGTCCCTGGGGTGCCGGGTGCTGCTCATCCCTTGTGCATTCTGTCTTCCCTGCCCAGTAGTGGCCAGGCCTCAACACCTGCCCTGTCCTGGTTTCTTTCCTTTTTCTTCCCATTTTATTTATTTTTAATTGGAGTACAATTGGTTTGCAATGTTGTGTCAGTTTCTTCTGTACAACAACATGAATCAGCTTTGTGTATGCTTCCCTGGGGGGCTCAGACAGTAAAGAATCCACCTGCAGTGCAGGAGACCTGGATTCAATCCCTGGGTCGGGAGGATCCCCGGGAGAAGGGAATGGCAATCCACTTCGGGATTCTTACCTGGAGAATCCCATGGACAGAGGAGCCTGGTGCAGGCTACAGTCCATGGGGTCACAAAGAGTCAGACACAACTGAATAACTAACACTCAACATGCATATATCCCCTCCCTCTTGAAGCTCTCCCTCACCCCCCACCTTCATCCAACCCCTCTAAGTCATCAAAGAGCGAAGTTCCCTGTGCTATGCAGCAGCTTCCCAATAGCTATCTGCTTTACACATAGCAGGGTATTTATGCCAATGCTATTCTCCCAGTTTGGCCCACCCTCCCCTTCCCCGCTCCCTGTGTCACATGTTCAATTTTCTACATGTGTATCTCTATTTTTGCCCTGCAAATAGGTTCATCAGTACCATTTATCTAGACTCCATATCTATATATTATAATATATAAAATATGTGTAATACATAACATCATACTAATGTTTATTAATTATAATTACAACTAACAATCATATACATAATATGCATATATTAATATATAATTATATCTTTGAATTCAGTCCTGCCATTCCAGTTACAGGGGATGAAGAAGAGCTCTGGTTCTAAATACTTCTTATTTTGATCATTTCAACCATCCTCTAAGGAGTTCTGCCTCTTCCATACGTATTCCAATCTAGTTCCAGCCTTGCTTTCTGTCTTCATCTCCTCAAACTACTTTTAAGCCTCATGTAGGTCATTTGACTGCCATCTGTTTCATTTAGTACCCACTTTTCCCTTTCTTATCCTGAAACACCTTCCGGATGAACAGACTCTCATGTCTACAGAACATCTTGAAACTTCCTTGGCAATCACCACTCTGGGCAAGAAACAGTCTCCCATCATGTGTGTGCATGTTGTGTGAGCAGCCTGGATCATGCCTGATGCTTCCAGTATGTTCTGCCCTTAGGGCAGGATCTTTCATCCCTTTTCTTTCATAGTATTTGACCTAGTGTAAAGAGCCAAGTAAACCTTACTCTAAATGAACAATGAATGCTGTAACTTAATATAGATAATAAGTAAGCTCCTTGGAAGGAAAGCTACGACAAACATATGCAGCGTGTTAAAAAGCAGAGATATCACTTTGCCAGCAAAGGTTTGTATAGTCAAAGCTCTGGTTTTTCTAGTAGTCATGTACAAATGTGAGAGTTGAACCATAAAGAAGGCTGAGTGCCTAAGAATGGATGTTTTCAAATTGTGGTGCTGAAGAAGATTCTTGAGAGTTCCTTGGACTGCAAGGAGATCAAGCCAACCAATCCTAAATGAAATCAACCCTGACTATTCATTCAAAGGACTGATGCTGAAGCTCCAATACTTAAGCCACCTGATGCGAAGAGCTGACTCACTGGAAAAGACTCCGATGCTAGAAAAGACTGAAGGCAAAAAGAGAAGAGGGTGGCAGAGGATGAGATGGTTAGATAGCATCACTGACTCAATGCACATGAATCTGAGCCAACTTCAGGAGATAGGGAAAGGCAGGGGAAGCCTGGCATGCTGCAGTCCACAGGGTCACAAAGAGTTGAACCCAACTTAGTGACTGAACAACGGCAAGGCATATTTAGACCACCCTAAATAATCTTTTTTCATTTCCTGGCATTTAAACTGTTCACATCTACACAGCTTGCTATTTCATCATCACCTATTAATTCTTTAACCAAATATCATAACGTACAAATTGAATAAGTCCTTAAAACAAACATTTCAACACACACACCCACATGCACACATAAAAATCTAGAGTTCATTGCACAACAAGTTTTTTTTCTTTCCAGCCCTTTATTTCTTTCCTTTCATGTTAATGCTTTCTGTTTAATTTGAAAAATCTCCTCTGAATTGCTTCAAGATAATTAGCAACCTACCATCAATAATATAAAAAATAGAAGTGCCCAATTCCACATTTGTCTCCTATTAATCCTTAGTAAAAAATGTGTGCACATTTGAATGTGGTTTATTCTTCTTCTTGCATATGTTGTTTATAAGCCTAGTCAAACCAATGATAGCATCTCTCACTGAACCCCTGGCTACAGTGCCCAAATTTTCATGACTTCAGATTGCATCAGAAAGAATTTCAATGGTACTAATTGTAACAATCATTAAAACAGAAATGAAAACAGATTGTATCATATCCCTAAGGGAAAATAATACCACAGTTATTTTGATTGAATGAAGTTAACTTTTACTAAGATAACCATAATTTTTATAGAGGAGTCTTGATATTTCTGCAAAAATCAAAAGCTTCAAATTCTACCCTTCATCTTTAAAATAAGGATGTTGGACTGGATGATTTCCAGCTATGGTCCCTTCTTGCACTCTGAAATCTACCATCTCTGTAATTCCATAAGCATAAGGAGACCAGATATCCTCAATACTTAGTATAACATCTGACATATGGTGAAGCTCAATCAATGTTTGATGAATTAATAAATTTTGCAATAGGCTTGGTGCTAGATATCTAAGAGTGAACATGATCTCCTTCTGAAATCTGATCTTGCTCAAAACCTGATCTTAGTAAAGGCTACCATGATATGCCCAGATAGGAAAAAAAAAAGTGATCATTTTAGATTCCCGAGTCCACTTCACCCTGAACATCAAATGTATCTGTAAATTCAGAAAGTTATACATCCAAAAGATATTTCAAATCTATCCAGTTGATTCCATCTCCATCTCCACTGTATAACCCAAGCCACCACTGTCTTTGATTAGATGATTCTAATGGCCCAGCAACTAGTCTCATTGCCTCCATTTTTAACCACAAACATGAACACATAGGTACATGCTCACACATTTCCTTCTCCACAAAATAGCCAAAGTGAGCTCTGAAAAATTAAATCAGACAATGATTCTCTGCATGGAAAATTCTGATTTGTTCCTACTGTACTTATTTTAAAATCTGGAGTCGTAAACATGGTATAGAAGGTTCTGAATCATCTGGCACGTGTTTACCAATGTAATCTAATCTCATCATACCTCCTTCACACTTCCTCCCATAACACACACATTTTAAAGCTCTGAACAGTATAGTAACACCAGCTTACTTTCAGTTCTGAAAACACAGAAGCTCCTTTAATGCCTTGAGTTTTAATGATTGCTGATCTCCACCTAGGCTGCTCTGCCTCATTCTCTTAACTTTACATGGTCCATCTCTTCTCATCCTTTAAGTCTCAGCCTGAAACCTACTTCCTCCAACTGTGATCATTACTAATCACCTAGCGAATCAGCTTCCTTCTTGTTATTCTCTGCTTCTCAGGTGGCTCAGACGGTAAGGAATCTGCCTGCAATGCAGGAGAGCTGGATCTGATCCCTGGGTTGGGAAGAGCCCCTGGAAAAGGGAATGGCTCCCCACTTCAGTGTTCTTGCCTGGAGAATCCCATGGACAGAGGAGCCTGGTGGGATACAGTCCATGGGGGTCACAGAGTTGGACACTGGAAGACTAACACTTGCTCTCTGTTATTGTCTCTCCCTGAACTCTGTCTTCTGTCTTCCTGACACTTCTCTAATTGCTGTTTCTTCAGCTGTTTACTGCTGATCACCCTTTCAGGATCCCATAAACTTCATCAATTCAAGCACTTCCTTCTTCTCACTGTAATATACCCAGTGCTTACTTGCTATTCAGTAAACAACTGTCCAGTCAAGGAGTGAAGCCATGTAACAATCACAATATAATTCCTACAAAGAATATTTCAGAAAGTTGTAAATTTGCATTTAATGCTTTAAAGAATATGGTCTACTTTAAGAACTTAATTTTTTTTCCCCCTTGGACACAGGAGACTTCCATTAGCATGAAAATTGTACTTAAACACAATGTCAAAATCATCAAACTGAAGTGAACCTGAAATTGCCCTTACTGAAGAAATTCAAAACTTCCTTTTCCTTGGCAGGAAATACATGTAATCAATTCTGGTTTTGCATGAAGGAACGTATGGTTCAGTCACTCGGATTCTGAGAGAATGTTTAAATGAATCTGCACTGGGAAAGTCTTTTCCTTGTGGTCAGGCTATGGCAGCTGGGTAGAACATGAGATTTCCAGTAGGACCAATGACCTCAGTGTTTAGCAAAGTAACATAACAATAATATAAATAAATGGTTACCCTAAACGAAAACAAAAACATAATTAACTTGTATCTTTACAACCCTAATGATAGCTACTGTACCATGCTGAGGCTTAAAAAAATCCCCTCATTTAATGGGATCAGAGCTTTAAATTATTTTCCAGCAGTGGAAACTGGTTTGTGTATCTATTCGTACAGTTCTTTTTGCAATCAGATGGACTAGGAACACATGAAAATATTATATGAAGCAATCAGAGATGAATTTCATGCTCTTAACAGAATTTTCTAGATGCCAATAGCCACACAGAGAGGTATTTATATTTGTAACTTTGTTTCAACAAAGAATATATATATATATTTATATATGAATGCACACATAAACAAAGATGTTTATAAATAGAATGCCATATGATATAGAGTTGCAATGTGTTTGAATTTACCTATGAGACTAGAAGTTCAGGAAACACAAGAGAATAGCAGAAGGGAAGGAAGCTAGAGGAGAAGAGAGAACATGTGCTCCCACATGTGTGGGACAGACAGGAGGTGCGTTTTCACAGCAAATGTCAGCTCCCTAAGCTCTGGTGGGGAGAGTGTGTCACAGTGCACGCGTGAGCCCAGAGCCTCTGTGTACATAAATTTCACACCACATGGCTGCTCAACACAAACTCCCCGCTGTTGTTCAAAAACATAGGGATGTTTTATTGCTATGAGAAAAAAAAAAAAACAGATATAAAACTGGTTTGGTAAAGTACTGCAATTTGTGAGTGATTTGTGTGACTTTTGAGAGTTGTTTTGTTCACATCCAATTGTCACCATTTGTGTTGATATTGGAACCTAACACCTTTGTAAAATGAATGTGATTGTACTCTACATGAAGTATAACTACAGAGGACCAATATTTATCTGAGTTCTAACCTTTCTTATTTAAAAAACAATGTCTTGTAGCTGTTGCTAACATGCTGGTTTGTCAAGCGGTAGTACATTTTATTGAGCTGTATGCCTAAATGCTGGGCTTCCCTGGTGATTCAGTGGTAAAGAACACACCTGCCAATGCAGGAGATATGGGTTCGATCCCTAGGTTGGAAAGATCCCCTGGAAATGGTGACGCACTCCAGTATTCTTGCCTGGAAAATTCCATGGGCAGAGGAAGCCTGGCAGGCTCAGTCCATGTTATTGCAAAGAGTTGGACATGACTTAGGGATTAAACAACAACATGCCTAAATGCTAGCATATAACTTTTCTATAGGTAATGGTTCACACAACAAAAACACACAGAATAAACCTATGATGTGTATATACTCACATATATGCATGTGCTCACACACATATGTAAACACACATGTATACACATGTGCATGCCTACGAATACATACATATGAATACACACATCTACACATGCTATTTACAATGTACATGTACATTACTTAAAGCGTCTGTCTACAATGCGGGAGACCCGGGTTCAATCCCTGGGTTGGGACGATCCCTTGGAGAAGGAAATGGCAATCCGCTCCAGGACTATTGCCTGGAAAATCCCCATGGACAGAGGAGCCTGGTAGGCTACAGCCCACGGGGTCGCAGAGTCGGACTCGACTGAGTGACTTCACTTCACTTCACTTCCAATCCTCTGTGATGAAAAGGACCTCTTTTGTGTGTGTGTGCTTACTTCTAGAAGGTCTAGTGGGTCTTCATAGAACTGTTCAACTGAAGCTTCTTCAGTATTAACGGTTGGGGCATAGACTTGGATTACTGTGATGTTGAATGGTTTGCCTTCAAAATGAACTGAGATCATTACATTTACAAAGAATGTGCAAAAAACAATTTAAAGAATTAAATCTTAGTAGCCTAAGTAACTGCTAACTAAAGAAAACTGATGAATGAAAAACAGTTCACTTTCTGTCCCTCACCCTCTACCACTCCATCAGAAAACTAAATCAAACTGTGATACCTACAAGGCAATCAGCACTCTAAGTCCCATATTACAGTGGATCTAATGGAGATTGTCTTAGATTCGAGATAAATTCCAGGAGGCCAAGTCTGTTTTTCAGGAAGTAATTGAATTTTTTCTAAAAATCTCTTGAAAGGACCTTGGGTTTCATACATGGTTGTTTTCACTTAACTTCTCTCAATCCCTCAGCTCCTCTAGAAAGGCTCCCCTAGAGCTACTGCTGTCCCCAGTCTGATTTTTCCCTTCCAGGAGCTTCCATGTCCCTCTGGACTGAGCCTTTATCACATGCGGCCATATGCTTATTGCTATTCAGTCTCCTACAGCATAACTCATGGAAGATATGGGCTCCTTGAAACCTTCCCCCCACACTCCTCTAAATACTAAATAATTAGAATATGCTAAATACTCAAAGGTTTCTTGAATAAATGTAAGTGAATGAAGAAATAAAGAAATCAATCCATCACTCATTCTTTGGGGCCTAAATCTTTGGGGTCTCTGAATGCACCTCAGAGACCTCAAAGTTCCCCAGAGTGCAGTGCAAAAATCCTAAACTTTTTGATATTATTATATATGTCAATGAAGGGGCTTCCCAGATGGCTCAGACAGTAAAGGATCTGCCTACAATGTGGAGACCTGGGTTCAATCCCTGGGTTAGAAGATCCCCTGAAGAAAGGAACAGAAACCCACTCTCGTATTCTTGCATGGAGAATCCCATTGACAGAGGAGTCTAGAGGGCTATAGTCCATGGGGTCACAAAGGTTGGACACAACTGAGCTACTAACACTTCCACACCAATGAAAGGGCTTCAGTTCAAATTCATTCACCTAACATTTTAGTGGCTTAAAGCTAAACCAGTGCATTTTCTTGGCAAAACTCTACTAGTCTTTGCCCTGCTTCATTCCATATTTCAAGGCCAAATTTGCCTGTTATTCCAGGTGTTTCTTGACTTCCTACTTTTGCATTCCAGTCCCCTATAATGAAAAGGACATCTCTTTTGGGTGTTGGTTCTAAAAGGTCTCGTAGGTCTTCATAGATGGAGAAGCTCTATACAGTCAACAAAAACAAGACCAGGAGCTGACTGTAGATCAGATCATGAACTCCTTATTACCAAATTCAGACTCAAATTGAAGAAAACGGGGAAAACCGCTAGACCATTCAGGTATGACCTCAATCAAATCCCTTATGATTATACAGTGGAAGTGAGAAATAGATTTAAGGGCCTAGATCTGATAGATAGAGTGCCTGATGAACTATGGAATGAGGTTTGTGATACTGTACAGGAGACAGGGATCAAGACCATCCCCACGAACAAGAAATGCAAAAAAGCAAAATGGCTGACTGGGGAAGCCTTACAAATAGCTGTGAAAAGAAGAGAAGTGAAAAGCCAAGGAGAAAAGGAAAGATATAAGCATCTGAATGCAGCGTTGCAAAGAATAGCAAGAAGAGATAAGAAAGCCTTCTTCAAGATCAATGCAAAGAAATAGAGGAAAACAACAGAATGGGAAAGACTAGAGATCTCTTCAA
>SJYQ01002655.1:37571-49869 GCA_006410935.1 Redunca redunca | reverse complement strand
AAGCTGGTTTTAGAAAAGGCAGAGGAACCAGAAATCAAATTGCCAACATCCGCTGGATCATGGAAAAAGCAGGAGAGTTCCAGAAAAACATTTATTTCTGCTTTACTGACTATGCCAAAGCCTTTGACTGTGTGGATCACAATAAACTGTGGAAAATTCTGAAAGAGATGGGAATACCAGACCACCTGACCTGCCTCTTGAGAAATTCATATGCAGGTCAGGAAGCAACAGTTAGAACTGGACATGGAACAACAGACTGGTTCCAAATAGGAAAAGGAGTACGTCAAGGCTGTATATAGTCACCCTGCTTATTTAACTACTATGCAGAGTACATCATGAGAAACGCTGGACTGAAAGAAGCACAAGCTAGAATCAAGATTGCCAGGAGAAATCTCAATAACCTCAGATATGCAGATGGCACCACCCTTATGGCAGAAAGTGAAGAGGCACCAAAAAGCCTCTTGATGAAAGTGAAAGAGGAGAGTAAAAAAGTTGGCTTAAAGCTCAACACTCAGAAAACGAAGATCATGGCATCCGGTCCTATCACTCCATAGGAAATACACGGAGAAACAGTGGAAACAGTGTCAGTTCAGTTCAGTTCAGTCGCTCTGTTGTGTCCGACTCTTTGCAACTCCATGAATCGCAGCTCACCAGGCCTCCCTGTTCATCACCGTCTCCCGGAGTTCACTCAGACTTGCATCCATCGAGTCCATGATGCTATCCAGCCATCTCATCCTGGGTCATCCCCTTCTCCTCCTGCCCCCAATCTCTCCCAGCATCAGAGTCTTTTCCAATGAGTCAACTCTTCGCATGAGGTGGCCAAAGTACTGAAGCTTCAGCTTTAGCATCATTCCTTCCAAAGAAATCCCTGGATTGATCTCCTTGCAGTCCAAGGGACCCTCAAGAGTCTTCTCCAACACCACAGTTCAAACACATCAGTTCTTCGGTGTTCAGCCTTCTTCACAGTCCAACTCTCACATCCATACATGACCACAGGAAAAACCATAGCCTTGACTAGACGGACCTTTCTTGGCAAAGTAATGTCTCTGCTTTTGAATACACTATCTAGGTTGGTCAGAACTTTTCTTCCAAGGAGTAAGCGTCTTTTAATTTCATGGCTGCAGTCACCATCTGCAGTGATTTTGGAGCCCCAAAACATAAAGTCTGACACTGTTTCTACTGTTTCTCCGTCTATTTCCCATGAAGTGATGGGACCAGATGCCCTGAATTTCATTTTCTTAATGTTGAGGTTTAAGCCAACTTTTTCACTCTCCTCTTTCACTTTCATCAAGAGGCTTTTTAGCTCCTCTTCACTTTCTGCCATAAGGGTGGCATCATCTGCATATCTGAGGTTACTGAGATTTCTCCTGGCAATCTTGATTCCAGCTTGTGCTACTTCCAGTCCAGCATTTCTCGTGATGTACTCTGCATAGTAGTTAAATAAGCAGGGTGACAATATACAGCCTTGACCTTCCTATTTGGAACCAGTCTGTTGTTCCATGTCCAGTTCTAACTGTTGCTTCCTTACCTGCATACAAATTTCTCAAGAGGCAGGTCAGGTGGTCTGGTATTCCCATTTCTTTCAGAATTTTCCACAGTTTATTGTGATCCACACAGTCAAAGGCTTTGGCATAGTCAATAAAGCAGAAATAGATGTTTTTCTGGAACTCTCTTGCTTTTTCCATGATCCAGCAAATGTTGGCAATTTGATCTCTGGTTCCTGCCTTTTCGAAAACCAGCTTGAACATCAGGGAGTTCATGGTTCATGTATTGCTGAAGTCTGGCTTGGAGAATTTTGAGCATTACTTTACTAGCATGTGAGATGAGTGCAATTGTGCAGTAGTTTGAGCATTCTTTGACATTGCCTTTCTTTGGGATTGGAATGAAAACTGACCTTTTCCTGTCCTGTGGCCACTGCTGAGTTTTCCAAATTTGCTGGCATATTGAGGGCAGCACTTTCACAGCATCATCTTTCAGTATTTGAAACAGCTCCACTGGAATTCCGTCACCTCCACTAGCTTTGTTCGTAGTGATGCTTTGTCAGACTTTATTTTTGGGGGCTCCAAAATCACTGCAGATGGTGATTGCAGCTATGTAAGTAAAAGACGCTTACTCCTTGGAAGGAAAGTTATGACCAACCTAGATAGCATATTCAAAAGCAGAGACATTACTTTGCCAACTAAGGTCTGTCTAGTCAAGGCTATGGTTTTTCCTCTGGTCTCATGTATGGATGTTAGAGTTGGACTGTGAAGAAGGCTGAGTGCCGGAGAATTGATGCTTTCAAACTATGGTGTTGGAGAAGACTCTTGAGAGTCCCTTAGACTGCAAGGAGATCCAACCAGTCCATTCTGAAGGAGATCAACCCTGGGATTTCTTTGGAAGGAATGATGCTAAAGCTGAAACTCCAGTACTTTGGCTACCTCATGCGAAGAGTTGCCTCATTGGAAAAGACTTTGATGTTGGGAGGGATTGGGGCCAGGAGGAGAAGGGGACGACCGAGGATGAGGTGGCTGGATGGCATCACTGAGTCGATGGACTCAAGTCTGAGTGAACTCCGGGAGCTGGTGATGGACAGGGAGGCCTGGCGTGCTGCGATTCATGGGGTCACAAAGAGTCGGACATGACGGAGTGACTGAATTGAACTGAACTGAACTGAGTGCAAATAAACATCAGTTTTTTGTGCTGGTAGAATGTGCCAGCTTGCCCTCCAGAGAGTACTAGAAAACTGGCCTCCGGGGAGGTATTTCCGTTAGAAAACCACCTAAGGGCTGCCATGGAAGCTGCTGGGTGTGGTTGCTGCTGGTTGTCAGATACTAGCAAGCAGTGTGCAAGGCGGGTAACCTGGGACTGAACAAGTTGTCACCACAGAAACCAGTTGCTGGAGAAGGCACACACACAGGAGGAACTAGCTTAACAAGCACACCGGAACCCAGAAACAAGACCTTTATTTCCTTCCAGCTTTCTCTAGCGCCCTCTATTGACAAAAGGAAAAATACATAATTAGTACAGATCCATTTTCACAGAACAGGCAAAAGGAAAGTCTCTGCACGCTCAGACACAATAAGTTGATAACTGATGACATTAAATTGAATAAAAATATTCATAGTCCAAGTTGTTCTAAGAATACAAGCTATATGCTATTAAAAGCCATCTCCCATTTATAACACATGTAAAATGTGATAGGCAGAATCCTAAAGGACTCCCCAGGATTCCTTAACCCAATTCCGAAGACTATGAACTTAATGAAATGGCATGCTTATGATTATATTTCATGGAAAATTAGCTTTTGCATACATCATTAAGGTTAGTATTCAGTTGACTTTGAGTTAATTAAAAGGGAGTTTATCAAAAAGGAGCTAATCTAATCACATGAATCTCTGAAAGTAGACTTTTTTGTGTAGGTGCAGAAGTCAGAAAGATTCTAAACATGAGAAAACTTTATGCCTGGTGAGGATAGAGAGGGCATAGGAATAGGAATACATGAAGTCTCTAAATCTTCTGATCATCAGTAGGGAAATAGGGAGCTCAAGCTACAAAAACAAGTCACTAACCTCAAAGAGCTTAGAAATGGATTCTTTCTCAGAACTTCTAGACAAGAACCAAACCTGACCAACACTTTGATTTCAGTTTTGTGACAACCTTAGCAGAGAATCTAGTGAAACACATTTGTACTTTTTTTATAGACTATTTTTTACTGCAGTTTTAGTTTAAAATATATTTATCAGAAGGCATAGAGATTTCCCATATAACTTCTGCCTCTATACACACAGAGCCCCTCTCTTTACAAATATCCCCCACTGCATTATACTCTTGTTGCAACTGAAGGATCTAAGTCAACACACCACTATCTCCAAAGTCCACAGTTTACATTACGGTTACAAAGTAATTTCCCTGGCCTAAAATTCATCTGTGATTCACCCATTTATATATCCCACCTCCTCAATACCTGACAGCCACTGATTTTTCTTTTTTATTGTGTCCTTAGTTTTGCCTTTTTGATATTATAGTTGAAATCATATAATATGTAGCCTTTCCAAATTGGCTGCTTTCACTTAATATTACGTGTTTAAATTTCCTCAGTGCTTTTGCATGGCTTGATAGCTCAATTCTTTTTAATGATGAGTATTTCCTTGACTAACTGTACAACAATTTATTGTTCCAATCAACAACTGAAAGACATTTTGGCTTCTTCTAGGTTTTGGCAGCGACAAATGAGGCTTCTATAACAATCCATGTTCTGGTTTTTGTGTCGATATAAGGTTTTAACCCATTTGGAAAAACTAAGGAGCTGGATCACATGATAATATTAAGTTTAGTTTTGTAGGAAACTTCCAAACATTCTTCCAAAGCGGCTATACCATTTTGCATTTCCATAAGTGGTAGAGTTCCTGTTGCTTCACATCCTCACCTGCATTTGGTACTGTCAGTGTTCTGGTTTTGGGCTGTTCTAATAGGCGTGCATCTTATATCCTGTGCTTAGTTGCTCAGTCGTGCCCGACTCTTTGTGACCCCATGGATTGTAGCCCACCAGGCTTCTCTGTCCATGGGATTTCCCAGGCAAGAATACTGGAGTGGATTGCCATTTCCTTCTCCAGAGGATCTTCTCTACCCAGGGATTGAATCCAGGTCTCCCACATTGCAGGCAGATTCTTTACTGTCTGAGCCACTAGGGAAGCCAAAGTGAAAGTCACTCAGTAATGTCTGATTCTTTGTGACCCCATGAACCATACAGTCCATTCAGTTCTCCAGGCCAGAATACTGGAGTGGGTAGCTGCCCCCTTCTCCAGGGGACCTTCCAAACCCAGAGACTGAATCCAGGTCTCCTGCATTGCAGGCAGATTCTTTACTGTCTGAGCCAGATTAGTATTATTTTGTGTTTTTCTTATCACATATGATGTAAACCATCTTTTCATATTTTTATCTGTATATCTTCCTTGATGAGGTGTCTGTTAAGCTCTTTTGTCCATCTTTTAACTGATTAATTTACTAAATAGCTGTGTTTTAAGAATTCTTTGTATATTTAAATAACTGGTTTTTTTATCATCAGACCTTTTTTTTTGCATATATTTTCTCACAGTTATGGCTTCCCTTTGTATTCTCTTGATTATGTCTTTTGCAGAAAACAAATTTTAAATTTTAGTGAAGTACAGCCTATCAATTCTTTAATTCATGGATCATGGCTTTGGTACTGTAGTTACAAAGCCATCACCAAACAAAATGTCACTTGGATTATTCCTGCTATTCTCCAGGTCAAGTGTATAGTCCTTTTTGAATAATTTTTGTGAAGCTTGTAAAATATTTGTCTAGACTCTTTGCTTGTTCAGCATTTAGGTGTTAAATCGTTCCAACATCATTTGTTGATTTATTGAACAGGCTATATCTACTCTATTGTATTGACTTTGCTCCTTGTCAAAGAACAGTTGACTCCATTTATGTGGGTCTATTTCTGGGCTATATATATCTTTAATTATATAGATCTTTCTCATATAGATCTTGTATGTACTTTTTGTTAGCTTTTCTGGCTAACTACTTCATTTTGGGGAGGTACTAATGTAACTGTGTGATATATGATTATATCTCTGAACTTTAGTGAGTATGCTGTTTTTGTCACTTCTCAGAAGGGACAGGATGGCTAGTGGGTGGATTTGGGCATTTCCTTTCTCCCTGATAGAAGAAAATAGAGGACTGAGATTGAATATTTTCTCTGTTCCATACGGAAGGGTAAGGATGGGCATTTTTCTTCCCTTAGGTCAATTAGGCTCTGGTTAAACAGCTTAAAGGAAGACATTGTTAAGAAAGGAAGACCTGAGGGAAGACCTTGTTAAAGCAGAATGCTCTGGACTTGTATCAAAAGATATAGTTCCTTTCCCCCTTTCCCTCTCAGAAGCATGAAATTATTTTCCTCCAGTATCTACTGAAAGAATTAATAGAGCAGCAGCGAAAACACATATAAATTGTGTCCCCTCTCAATGTCAACTGGGGAGCCCCAATGACTGGGTTCCCCAAGAGTTTTAAACTTCTGAGTTGCACACTCTGATCCTTCAGCAATCCTTCAATCACAGTCTATGTTTTATTTCTCAAACTCTGGTTTCTGCAGAGGTGTTGGCTCATGTATTTCTGTTCTGTCAGATTGTGATTCTCAGATTGCTTCAGTTTGGGGTACAAGGTCTTGTCCTGTGAACTCACTGTTTATGAATCTAAGAAGAGCTGGTGATTTTAAAATTTGTTCAGCTTTTAATTGTTTGGTCAGAGTGGCAACTTCCAAACTTCTCACCTGCTGGACTAGAAATCCCTACCTGAACTTTCCTGACCCAGAGATCAAACCCAAGTCTCTGCATTAGCATACAGATTCTTTACCACTGTGCCACCTGGGAAGTCCTTTAAGAATCATACTTACATAAAAATTCCATGCATAACTTACTCTTTTCTGATATTTTCAGCATTTGCCCCAGTTTAAAATTTTAATATTTTCTTAAGGACTGTACAGTAGGTAAACCACATGCTAAAATTAGATGAAAACCAGTGGTGATTATCTTACCCACACTTCTTTCTGTTAGGGGAAGCACACTGGTTGAAACCACCCACCCTGGCCAGGCACCATAGTAACTCATTTGCATGAGTTGTTTTATGACAGGAGATCCTGATAAGGAAGGAATACGGAACTAATAAGCCAGCACCAACCGGAAGATTTGGGGAAAGATCAAAAGGAGACACTGCATGTTCGTTCACTTCCCAGAATCCTTCTCACTAGCATCCACCTTGGCTGAGCAAAGCATGCACCACCAGGAAAGACTCTGAATTAGAATGGTTGGCCAAAGACCACCTGGAAACTAATCCCATCACCATAAAACCCAACTCCAAGCCACACCAGAAAGCAGTTCTCCTGGGTTCTCCTACCCTACTTGCTCTCCACCCAGGTGCCCTTTCCCAATAAAATCTCTTGCTTTGTCAGCATATGTGTCTCCTTGGACAATTCGTTTCCAAGTGTTAGACAAGAGCCTAGTTTCAGGCCCTGGAAGGGGTCCCCCTTCCTGCAACATTTCCACTCACACATCTACCTTGTGCTGTATGCATTAACATTTAATACTGGATATCAAATAGTACACTCCCCTTTTATATTCTAATAACTCTCCCATGTTAATGTGCATTCAATAGTTTCCATCCTGGTTATTATGGATTCTGTATATCTACAGGAAATAGAATACGGATTGATATAATTTGAAATAGAACAGATGACTTCATTGTCTATTAAAACTTCTTGTAAGAGCAACTGTTAATCTAATCAGAGGCTACAAGAAGAACTAATACATTCTATTGAGCAACGCAGAATATAAAAGAAACTTGCCGTGGAGGCAGGAGAATGCCTCATCTTAAAATGCTGGAATACTATGTGATTTAACAAATGAATAGTACTTTCCTTGATGCAGAGAAGCAAGGCAATACAGCAGAAGCAAAAATCCAAGGTACCATTTAAAAAATAATTTTACTTGTGTTGTAAATAGAAATATGCATTCAAACTGTAATGACTTACCATGATTTAAGCAAAAATAAATAAAGAAAGAAAGAAAAATATATTAGCTGGCATCTGAAAGTAACCCAGCAATATTTTTACTGTCATGGCAAGATACAAAAAATCAAATACAAAATCAAAACCAAAAATGAAAACAAACATTCATGCATAATTGTAGCACAAAACATATTACTTATAATAGATAGTGTTTTACAGCAATGTAACTGTTACTTATAATGTATTTTGCAGTAATGGAGCTTTAACGTATAATGGATAGTATCTTGTTTAGAAAACCTAAGATCCATTCCACTGGAGTGCTGAGAAAAAAATAACCTGAAAATTTTCATGCACAGGTAAATTAAATAAAAGTATACTTTAAGATAAGCAATGCTCAGAATGTATGCAATTCATATTTTAGAATATATTTCTGGAGGTATGTGTACTCTCCTGGAATAATAGATTATGCAAAAAGACATCATGCAAGCATTTTAAACTAGTAGTATAAAATATGGCTGAGAATTGAAACAGTTAAAATAAAGATGGCTTTAATATTTAGGAAGACATATACTGTAGAAGTAAATGCAGCCCAGTGATTAACGACACTGGCTGAGAAATCAAATAGATCTCAATTCAAATAATGCAAATAGACTTTGCTAGCTGTCTCCTTGGGCGAAGTTTTTAGACCCTTTTATCTTTGGTGTCCTAATTTGTAAGATGGGGATAACATCATCTTCCTTCATAAAATGGTAAAAGTTAAATGACAGAGTATGTGTTAATGCTTATCACACAGTCTCTCATTGATTAAGTGTTTGGGAAAAGCAGCTAGCAGAGATAGAAAACAGAAAGAGCAGTCCTGTAAAACTGTTGTAAATCTGTCTTTAAACACATTTTTAAGAGAGTGAACTGGCTACGTAAATCCTACAGAATGAACACTAAGCAGTACAGGGTTTGACAAAGATTGTATAAGCTCAGACATCACAGCAACTCCCCAGACATGTCCTCTAAAAAAAAAACCCTCTATAAAAACTAACATCTATTACTGGAGGGTTGAAAACTTTATTGGAAGAAAAAAAGTTTGTAGATGCTACCTTCACTATTTCATTCCTGGGCTCTTTTATTGCTGCTCATACTGCTGCTACAGAAACTAGTTGAGGCACCCCCATTATGTAAGCCCTTATCAGCTCTTATTCTTTCCACCCATTCAACTGGTCTCCTATAGATGTCCCCCAACACACACCTCTTTCTTGCTTAACTGCACTCTGAAAATGATTGCCTTCTAGTTAAAGCTGCATTTTGCACTTGGTGTTTACTTCTCCAAGATAATACTCCCCAACACTCCTTTCCTTTGTGAACATTCATTTCAGAAAGAAGGAACCAGAACAATAACCTCAAGGACCACCAAAATCAGTTCTGGAATTACCTGATGGCAGCCCTAATCATTTCAGTGTCTCCAGAAAGAAAGAAGAATGCAAGACTATCAATCCCCATCTTTACCTATAGCCCTATTCTCCAACCTGAAACCATAAGACACCTTCCTATTTTCCAGGAAGCAGTTAGCCTACTGTGGACCCCATGCCTGGCAAAGTCATAAAACTGCTTTTTTCTACGCCTCCAACAGTGTCTCTCAGCATTTCTATTTGGTACCAGTGAACAGAGGCTGGGTTTTCAGCAATAATACTGAAATGAAGCAGGACCCTATGGTCCTCCCCTCTCCCCATGAGCTATGCTTGCCTCCTCTCTGTGGAAAACTTTAAGCAAATAAGTGTAATCAGGGAAGTGAGAAAATGAAGAAGCAAAGGGAAACAACCAAACAGGGCAAAACAATAATAGTTTAGTCACTAAGCAAAGTCAAGAACCTTTAGGTCCTTCCTAAGGGTTATAGATAAAATTCCAGGCCATATTCTGTAAGCTATCTTGTAGATACTGAAACCATCACGAGGTGAAAAAAGTTAACTACATGATGATCAGACTACAGCCATGACATAAGCTGCCACAATTCCAAGAACTGACCTCAAAGAACAAGGAACTGGAGATTAACTATATTTACAACAATCAAAATGATGTTGGCCACACCACTGTGCTGTGCTTAGCCACTCAGTCATGTCTAACTCTTTGAAACCCTATGGACTATAGCCTGCCAGGCTCCTCTGTCCATGGAATTCTCCAGGCAAGAATATTGGAGTAGGTTGCCATGCCTTCCTCCAGAGGTTCTTCCCGACCCAGGATCGAATCTGCCTCAGATGTCTATTGCACGGGCAGGTGGATTCTTTACCATTAGTGCCACCAGACCACCACATGACCAGTTTCAAGATGACTGTCAGTTGACTGTGCTGTTTCTACATGTAGCCCCTCCTTCTGGCTATAAAAGCTCTTGCCCACTGACTGTCAGTGGGGAAAGTTGAAGTTTGGATATGAGTCCACACCCTACCAGTTGTTGGCATCTGAAGTAAAGCAAACCTTCCTTTCCACCAACCTTACTTCTTCAGTAGGGTTTCCTTCCCTGGTCGCTCACATGGTAAAGAATTTGCATGCAAGGCCTGAAACCCTGGTTTGATCCCTGGGTCTGGAAGATCCCCTGTAGAAGGAAATGGTAATTCCCTCCAGTATTCTTGCCAGGAGAATCCCTTGGACCGAGGCTACTGACAGGCTACAGTCCATGGGGTCACAAAGAGTCAGACATGACTGAGAAACTAATACTTTCTTTTTTCTTTCTTGCCTCTTCATTGGCTTTTGAGCAGTGGGTAGCTGGACTTCAAATGTTGGCTACAATAATACAAATACCTGGCACTGTACACTTACATATAAAATTTTAAATCCTAGATTGTATATAAAATATAGTAGAAAACATATTATTACTTTGACCTTAACCCTTGTTAAGGAAATATAAAGGCTTTGTCAACCTAAAAGAAAAAAAATAGTACAGGTCAAGATGCAAAGCATTTATTTGGGATCAAAGAATTGCAATCTAGGGTACAAAGATTTTGTTAGAAACCCAAAGAGAATCTCTATTGCAAGAGAGGGGCTCAGGGTTCTTATCGGGAAAGGAGAGGAAGGTAGATAACTTTTTTGTTTGTTTTTCTTTTGGAAGCATTTATTGGTACAAGATGAGATAATCCATCTACTGAAGTGTCCTTGTGAGAGACGAGGTAAAACTAGATTTGTACTTTATTGACTGATCGAGTGAAGTGTTCACTGGGTAAAAGTTCATTCATCAGTCCTTTCGATAGGATATTCTAGTTTCTTTAGTATCTTAGAATGTTGGTGGTTTGGTCCATTTTAGAGGTACAGAAAAGAGGACAGGCAAGGCAGGTCCTCTGGGATGGTTGCTCTGCCTATATTTTAAATGGCTTCATTGTTTACAGAATGCAAAATTTAGAGTTCTGTGTATTTAAACAAAGCCTCCTAACTCAAATATATGAAAGTAAAATGCCTCAGAATAACTATTATGTTTCTAGAAAACCATTTAAAGTTACTTTGATTGGGAGAACTTAGGCAAAATTTAGTTATTCATTCTTCAAAAAGAAGTTCACAATAAACTCTTTGCATAATTGTACAATTACTAGAGATCCGGTAATAAGTAACAACAGACAGTAAGTTCTTTCATTTATGTACTGGTCAGAATGATCTCACCAACCTACAATCCACATAAATACCATGAAATTGAGATCAGTGGATTTATCTCTTGCTTGACAAATTCTGGACCCATCAGCATCTGTCCTTACACAGGGCACACAGCCAACACCAGCTGGAACTGTGTGGTGCCCATGAGTTCACTCAGGAGATTAAAACTGATAGGCGCATGAGTTTACTCAGAATATAGCCTGGCCCAGTGAGTGTTCAGCAGTCACAGGATGTAACAAGGACTTGAGCAGCGTTAGTGGAGGAAACTATGTCTGTGGACAACGTGCTAGCAAACCACCCAGGAGCATTCTCACATCCAGAATGCCAGAAACAAACTGCAAAAGAATCTTCCACAGATGGAAAATTATTGCAGAAAACCCTTATTCTTGCCTAGTATCATGAAGAAGGTAGTCTTTGATTTAAAAAGCTCCAGTAAATCTATAATCATTTAGGAAATGCATTCCATCTTTCTGATTTTGAAATTTTATATGTAGACTGAAATCTGAATTAACGAAAGCATTTTTAAAGGTTTTATCTGTTTAGAGTAGTGTTAGGATCACAACAATACTGATCAGAAGGTACAGACATTTCCCCATATGACCTCTGCCCCTGCACATCCAGATTCCTCGCATTATCATGACCACCATCAGAGTGATGTGTTTGTTATAACTGTTTATTAGCACTTCATAATCATCTGGTGTTCCTAGTTTACCTTAGGATTCACTCTTGGTGCTGTACATTCTATGGGCTTGGGAAAATGAATAATGACATATATGTATCATATGGGCTTGGGAAAATGAATAATGACATATATGTATCATAATGGTATCATAGAAAGTATTTTCACTGGCTATTCATTCCTTTCTCCTCTGTAACCTTTGCCAATTACTGTGTCTATAGTTCTACCTTTTCCAAAGTGTCATATAATTGGAGGCATACAGTATATTATTATTTAGACTGGTTTCTTTCACTTAACAATAAGCATTTAAGATTTCTTCATGTCGTTTCATAGCTCATATCTTTTTAATACCCAGTGATATTTCATAGTCTGTATATAAACATAAAATTTTGCACATGAAGTTGGATAAATATAAAGCTGTTTGCTTTGATTTGTTACTGTTTATCTTATTTCTTTAATTTTAGCATCTTAAAATATCTTTGCTCTAT
>SJYQ01002655.1:11405-37566 GCA_006410935.1 Redunca redunca | reverse complement strand
TATAGTGAACGTTTGTTGATGATTAATACTTTCAGTATTTGTTTACAATTGTCTTTATTTTATCCTCATTGATGAATGAGAATTTTGTTGTGTCCACAATTCAACATTGATAGTTGTCAGTCACGTCTTAGCAGATATGAATCCACTTTGGTCGTTTCAACTGTACCTTTTAAGAGCTCTACTGTCATGATAATCTCTTATGTCTTTCATTTCTGACTTCATTAGTTTTTCTGATTTAATTTAGGTGTCACACATTTTCTCTAGTGTTTGATAGCCAGAGATTTGTTTTTGTCTATCTTGTTAGGGCATTCGTGGCTCTTTCCATCAGTTTTGGAATATTTACAAACAGGTTTTCAAATATAATCTTTCCACAATGCTTTCTATGCTTTCTTTCTGGCAATATCAATCAGACTTATGCCCCTTTATTCTTATCTCATATATTCTGTTTCTTTGAACTTTATATGTTCCTTAACTTTTGAAAAGTTGAGGTTACTAGTTCTATTTCCCTGTTACATTAAACAGAACTCTTTAACATCTCTGATGAGTTTTAAAGTTTAACTATCATTTTTGTGTGTGTGTGAACTTTATTTGTTAAAATTGGTTTGACAGAATTTATAACCACAAACATTTGCTTGAATTTTATTCCCAACTTTCATTCTTTAAATACTTCCATGGGAATAATTTTATTACATCCCTGGCAATTTCCTGGCTATAGAAAAAAATTTTTTTTTCAGTTTACATATCTCAATAATGGTTCTTTTTTTTTTCTCCTTGAAATGTAGCCAGTTTTTAGGCTTGTTTTATTTTTGCATTGTGGGAATTCCAAGTGCCTAACTAGGAGATGTTTTCTTCTGCTAAGAACTTGGATTTGCTCATGTCAGGAGTCTATACTATCATAGAATCTCATGAAAATGTGAGATTCACAATAAATCCCCTTTAGGCTGTTGCTGCCTTGATGGATGTTGCTGCCCTGATGGATGCTGCAGTCCTTAGACTGCCCTGACATGGGCCTTGAGGGAACTCAAGATGGGAATAAAAGTGGCTGTCTGCTGGCAAGCCCTCAGCTGCTGTAGTGACCCCTAATGGCACACCCTGAAGAAATTCAGCATGGGAAGGAACAGGCTATTTTGCAAATCAAGGGAATGATTTCAGTGGGCCCAGACTTTTGAATCTTCCCATACAAAGAAAAGTACTAAACTCATTAATTTGAGGTGTCTAGTGGTGGTTTAGTAGCTAAGCTGTGTCCGACTCTTATGACCCTATGGACTATAAAGCCTGCCAGGCTCCTCTGTCCATGGGATTCTCCAAGCAAGAATACTAGAGTGGGTTGCCATTTTCTCCTCCAGGAGATTTTCTCAACCCAGGAATCGAAACTGGGTATCCTGCATTGCTGGCAGAGTCTTTATCGACTGAGCTACAAGGGAAGCCTATTGAGGTATCTGGTTTTCTTTAATTAACAGTAATCTTTTGAAGTTCAGAATACCTGATCTTTGTGGCAAAACCTGTTATATCTCTTGGTTCCTTCCTTAGAGGAATCTTTGGAACAATCCCTCAGAGTTACTGGAGAGGCTGCATCTCAGGCTGAAGTCCTCAGTTTTGTCCACAAAATAAAACTTAATTTTCAATTTTTATGTTGTGCATTTTTTCCAGTTGACACTTCTGTCATGAACTAACAAAGTACCTTGCCTTCTGGCAAGTTTACTCAGCCGTGAAAAAAAAAAAGAAAAAAAATCTGAAAATATAGAAATTTATAATATAGAAGTCATAATAGATTTAATGAAGAAACGAAGAATGCAGAAGCCCACTGCAAAAATTAGAGACAACACATCTTTTCTAATAAATAAGGGTTGTTAACAAAATTCCCTATATATTATATACCAAGTAACTTACAAACTCAAAGAATGTTTATTGTAACTCACACTTTCTGATAAAACATTAAATTATAAATTAATAATGAAATGTCTGATGAAACCACAGCATTTATATTTGATACTCACTCTTTCAAATAACTCAAAAGTCAAAGACTCATAGGACTCCCAATAATATTAGCCATATGCCAGCCATGGGCATTTATATAATAAAGGTCAATGCTAAGAGAGACCTAAAAACTAACCTTCACTTTTTGCACTATAGTTTCATGAATAGAAAATGAATAAAGAGTTTGTGTTCTGTTGGTTTGATAACAAATGGCCTATAGGATATAATTTGAAGTCTGAAAGAAATAGTCCCAAAGAATCACTGTAGATAAAACCTGTTCAGTGAATCTGTTGGCTTTCGATTTGTAGAAACTGAATTAAACCAAATCTTAGCTCCAAAAGAACCAATATTATTAGACTTGCTAGTTTTAACAGTTGTATCATCTGGTTTCTTTACATTTCTCTAATTTCTACACAGTTTCTTTTCCTATTTATCCAGAAAAGGCATTCTTTTTCCTTTTTTGGTCTAACTACACTACAAATAAGAAAGAGTACAATAATTTCAGTGCATAGTAAGTGTTTTACATAGCATGTGTGGCAAATTAGTTTATTTTCAGGTAAAAGATATTAAATAGTCATTACAGAGCAATTATTTTATATGGGACATTCCTCACACTTTGTATTTTTAATAGCCACTTTGAAACTTTTCAATAACCTAATATACACATTACATCTGGAATTATTAACAAAATTGTATGATTTTGTTTACCAATGGAGTTTGGCAATAGTGATGAATATATAGTTGTGACACTTTTTATAACACCCTTGACAAAGATTATCAGACAGATATTTTTACAAGTTAATCTTACACTGGTCTTCCCTGGTGGCTCAATGGTACAGAATGCGCCTGTAATGTGGGAGACCTGGGTTTGAACCCTGGGTTGGGAAGATCCCCTGGAGGAGGGCATGGCAACCCACTGCAGTATTCTTGCCTGGAGCATCCTCATGGACAAAGGAGCCTGGTGGGCTACAGTCCATAGGGTCACAAAGAGTCAGACACGACTGAGCAACTAAGCAAAGCACAATCTTACAGTAATTAAATTCTTAGTAAAGCACTGTAGTATTTGTTTTACCAAATTATTTGGGATTGGTTATACATTGATTTGCCAAATCAAGAGTTGGTTTTCACAGAAATAAAGTTAATGTGTAGGATGTCTTAAATGAGGTACAATTGGATTTTTAATTTATCATAGCTTTTTTCCAAATCAGAAAGATAGTCCATATTTAATAATATAAAGGTTATTTTTGCAGTAGGTTTCTGTTCAAGTAGGATAAAAGATGCTTAAAAACATCTCTGGTATTTTTTTCAGTTCATATAAAAAGACCTATGTATTTTATATAATATGAAGAAAATAATTATATTGAAGTTAAATGATAAACTAAATTAGAATTAGTATTTACTGAAAGTTTATTTTTAGTAAAATTCTATATTAGGAGTGCTATACAATTTAGGCTTATGGATCTAACATTTATATCCACAATTTGAAAATAAGGAAGGAATCATGAAAAAGTTAGTTTAGATATTTAAATACTCAGAATTCTAAATATACATCTCCATCAGAATTGTACTTTTATATCTTTTCTTATAGTTTTACTTTTGTCTCTTATGAAGCTGCTAGAGGAATAATTAAAAAGAGCACTAGAAACTGAGGTAACTATTCTAAGTGCTAATCTCATCTCTTCCAATTACTACAGATGTAGTTTTTAGAAAATTGTTTAAATATGTCTATCATCTTTTTTTTTTTTTTTCATTTCCGTGGTCACTGTACATAGGGTGTTCTACAACCACATAAGGTAGTGGAAATGAAGGTATTTTTTAGAAAATAAAAATTGCAGTGCAACTCTGTAATGTGGACATGATGGTAGGAGACACACAGAATCAAAACCAGGGTCAAGCTGACATTCTCTCAGCCACCTCCTCTTTATTCACCAAAACCAGCCTCTCCCTCACCTTTCTTGCCTTAAGGAGAAAAAACACAATGCTCTCTGTCATTGTTTACATTTATTGTTTAAATAACAAGTAAAAGGGAAGTGGAAAAAAGATACTGAAAGCACATCAATGGAAGAATATTCAATTTAGATGAGAAAACATGAGTTTAATTTCTGCCTCCATCTATGAATAGCTAACTGATTCTTTCTGTAAATTATCTGCTTGCTCCAAACCTATCTTTAAACATTTACTATATTAAGGTGAAAACAGATAAGACTACCTGGAGAACAGTAAAAGTTAGGAAAGAAGCAGAACTAAATAGAAGCTAACCCAGGTGGCACATTGATAAAGAATCCACCTGCAAAAGCAAGAGACTCAAGAGATGCAGGTTAGATTCCTGGGTAGGAAAGATCCCTTGCAGTAGGAAATGGCAAATTGCACCAGTATTCTTGCCTGGAAAATTCCATGGGCAAAAATGCTTGGCAGGGCGTGTGGTCACAAAGAGTCAGATATGACTGAGCAACTGAGTGCACACACAACACGTATGTAATTAAAAGCTAAATCAATGAAGAGAAGTTTATAAGTGAGATTTATCCAACAAAGATATAGGAAGACACTAGGAGTTCCTATTTAGACTTACTGGGAGATTAGGGATGTACATGAGTGAATTTATGGATAAAATAGTTGCATAGGCAGCCAGAGCCCAGAATCCATACAGGGAGGCACTCAGTGGGTTTTAAAGCCTGGGTTAGACAATGCAGTTAGTAAAATGTCTATACTCTTAGAGGAGAGGGATAAAAAATGTAACAAATCATGAGAGACAAATAAGTTATATCCATAAACCAACAAACACACTTGAGTTTCAGAAAGAAATCATAAAAAAAATAAATAAAAAGGAGATGACGACTATTAAATAAATAATAGGAGCTAGTGTCCCAAGTAAGAGAAAACAGATTTTCAGATGTGCATCAATCCCTAAGTGTAAGCATAAGGAATGGAAGAACCACCCGTTTAACCTCATGAAAATTTAAAAAATTTGAGGTCTTAAAAAAAGGTGACTTGTAAAGAAATGTGACCAAGCCTTGGCATGAGAGACTTAAACCAAAATCAGTTTTCCAGAAATCACAAGGAAAGTTTTCATGGTGCTTTAAGAAAAATTATCTGAGTTTGAGCTCTATACTCAGCCAGATAATCAATGAAGTGGGAGGGAAAGAACAGACATTTTCCAGATATTCACAGACTCAAAAAGATCATGTGTAGCACTCCTTATGCCTAGAATTGACATGACTACCAAAACTGAAGACAGAAGAAACATTTCATCTTATTCTTAAGTACATGTGCCCAGATAACTGGTGGGGAGTGAATTTAAAAAATGCTGGTCAAAACTGGAGCTGAGTCAGATACCTGGGTGAATGAGGGAGAAGACACAAATTATCCTGGTGATAGGTAATTAGAATAGTAAAAAGGAGTCCAAAATGGTGATGGCTAAACGAGAAAGAAAGGAAAAAGCCCGAGAAAATGGAGCAAAAGAAAATCCTAGAACCAGAGTGAGAACCTCAGGTGAAACAGCCTTCCTGGCTACCACAATTTACACAGGGCACCCTCAGGGGGAGGAGACAAATCATATAAAAAGAGGAGCCAAGACTGAATCTCTCTCTTTTTATATGTGGCCCGTCCTCATGCCTCGAGGGTGTACTATCCTTTGCTTGCCGAATAAAACTGAGTTGTAACCAAGCTGCAACACTGGTCTGCCGTTTCAAACTTTTGTTGTGGAGAGATAGAACTGAGGGAATTACACACTCCCCCAACACTGCGAAAATGTGTTTTCAAAATATTCTCTTCTCTGAGTATAGAGGAAGGCACATTATGCATGTGTATATTAGAAAAGGGACGGAAATTACAGAGTTGGCACAGAAATTATAAAATTGTACTTCAAAATAAAGCAAAGTAAAATCTAGCTTGTTTGACCTTAATTTCTAAGAGAAACCTCTTTTAGGTGTATGGATAAGAGAAATGGGGCTTTAGAAATTGAAATACATTTTAGAAGCAAGTTAATTTTTCTGTAATTAGCAATAGTATATATTTATAGCAAATAAAAACTCTTTAGATCATTTTTAAATTTTAAAACAACTTTTAAAGTGATGAAAATAATTCTACTTCAGAAGAGGATGCACAAATTTTCAACTTTGAGGGGTGAAATAAGAGAGGTAATGACAGGACAGGGTTGTGAAAATAACTCAGTTTCTGTAGTAAGGTATGAATCAGTCAGTTCAGTTCAGTCACTCAGTCGTGCCCAACTCTTTGCGACCCCATGAATCGCAGCACGCCAGGCTCCCTGTCCATCACCAACTCCCAGAGTTCACTCAGACTCACGTCCAGCCATCTCATCCTCTGTCGTCCCCTTTTCCTCCTGCCTGCAATCCCTCCCAGCATCAGAGTCTTTTCCAATGAGTCAATCTTCGCATGAGGTGGCCAAAGTACTGGAGTTTCAGCTTCAGCATCATTCCTTCCAAAGAAATCCCAGGGCTGATCTCCTTCAGAATGGACTGGTTGGATCTCCTTGCAGTCCAAGGGACTCTCAAGAGTCTTCTCCAACACCACAGTTCAAAAGCATCAATTCTTTGGCGCTCAGCTTTCTTCACAGTCCAACTCTCACATCTATACATGACCACAGGAAAAACCATAGCCTTGAGTAGACAGACCTTTGTTGGCAAAGTAATGTCTCTGCTTTTGAATATGCTATCTAGGTTGGTCATAACTTTTCTTCCAAGGAGTAAGCATCTTTTAATTTCATGGCTGTAGTCACCATCTGCAGTGATTTTGGAGCCCAATAAAATAAAGTCTGACACTGTTTCCACATCTATTTGCCATGAATGAAAGTGAAAGTGAAGTCGCTCAGTTGTGTCCAACTCTTTGCGACCCATGGACTGTAGCCTACCAAGCTCCTCCATCCATGGGATTCTCCAGGCAAGAATACTGGAGTGTGTTGCCATTTCCTTCTCCAGGGGATCTTCCCGACCCGGGGATCAAACCCAGGTCTCCCACATTGCAGGCAGACATTTTAACCTCTGCACCACCAGGGAAGCCCTTTGCCAAGAATAGATGTGTTCAAATGAATTTGGACAAGAAATATATTTTTCAAATTTATATAAATAAGCTAATATAAGAACTGCTGCTGCTGCTGCTAAGTCACTTCAGTTGTGTCTGACTCTGTGTGACCCCATAAGAACTAGAAATTATCAAAAATAGCACTCAACAGAAAAAAAGGAAAGTCAAGAATTAAGGTTAAATTATTTAACTATTTTTTTCCCATACCTAAGAAACAATTGCAAATATAAAAGAAAGTAAAATTATCTGAATAGCATTGAGAACAATGGACTGATTTTATATACATATATATATATAACAAATTGCAAATATATAACAATTTGCAAATAGAAGAATTTTAAAAAATGATATATTTTAGGTGAGATGGTTGAAGGTTGATTGCAAGGCAGAGTATGACTTACATTATCGACTCTTCTGCATGTTTGATTTTTATAAGGCATAACAATTATTACTTAGGAAAACTAATTTCTAGAAAAGATGAGAGTCTGATAAAGTAGGAATATAGCCTTAAAGGTGAAAGAGAGGAGGCAAAATGTCGAAAGAGGCAATAAGAAAAGGCTTCACAATACTTCGGCTGTGCCTTAAGAGACACTTGGAGAGGAACTGGAGTCATTTGTTAAATAGCAGTAGAGACACTAGTTCACTGGTATTTGTGAAAAATACGATGAACGTTGACAAGTAAGCACTGTCAACATTGCAATGGATCTTTCTTGGTTCTAATTTGGCAATTTGCCAGGGTTAACAATGGCAGCACAAAAGAACAAATATAAAACAGGAACCACAATCAATTCACGGAAGTACCATTTTAAGTATATAACCTGGACACAGTTTATTTCCTCATGATAAGACATACATGTGGGTTTCACAAATCATTAAGAATCTTTCTTCTTCCCAAGAAAGCTCAGCTAAATTCTGGACTGAATTTCAATTCTTCTATTCAATTTTTTTATTATCTGTATATTATTATTTATATTGTATTATTTATATAACTGGCTCACTACTTACCAGTTACCATTTTAATTATTTTAAGATAAGAAACATTAAATGCTCATTAAACATTCTTAATTTTTTACATTTTTATGCCATTTCTTAATTTAGTTTGTTTCCTAAAAAAGGTTGTAGTGCATATTTTTGACCAGCTTTACTATAATTATATGCAAAGGGTTTACATATAATTGTTTGTTAATATATATTAATAAGTTTGTAATAAAATAAATGGAACCCATGTACCATTTTGTGCTCATTTATCTTAACTGTCAATGTAGAATTTTCAGAAAGAAGTTACTAACACACACACACACATACACACACACATATATATCTTTAACTTATTTTTCACTTAGAGGTTTATAATATTAGAATTGATAAGAAAAAGTGACTCAGGGTAAACCCTGACTCTAATCTTGTCAGATGTCAGGAAATGAAAATATACAGAATATACACATTTGTCAAAAACATTCATTTTATATGCAGTAACAAAAAAAGTTTACCAAAACCATTATAGTAATACTTAGTATTTCTTCATGAATATTTTAAGATTAATTTTTTAATAATAAAAATGTCTACTTCTATCAACATTAAGAATACATAATACACTAACTATCTATCCCTTTGGAATAAAAAGAATGCATTATCTGAAGTAAAAGGTATATTTCCCTATAAGAAATATCTATGATCAATGCAATATTTTGCAAAAAGATATTTCATTAGAAAATAATCAGGCACCCTGTATAACAAAGTAGGAAATACAGAAATCAGTATTTTTTTTTCAAAACTAGCTTTTAGATAGGTGACATTCCTAAACTTATAAAAATGAAATAGCATTATTCAATAGTTTGGCAAGCAGACAGACAAGTTACCTTTGGGCATGTATTAATTTATTTTTATGTTTTATTTTATTATGGTTTGCATTTTCTACACTCCTTTACAGAAACATATTTTGGCAGCGATATAAACTACTGGCAAACAATCATTCTTTCACTTTTTGTAACTGAATGCAAACAAAATATATTATATCCTGCTGATATATTAACAAGATACTTCTAATAAGCAGGTGTGGTAAGTTTTATATTTCAAGTTTGGGGTTTATATATTTTTAGAGAATTGGTCTTTTGAACAGTCTGTTTGCTGATTTGAACAGCATGCATGAGACTATTACAGAGAATATATAATGGCTCCACACAATTACTGAGCAACATGCCCCATATTAACAAGTATTATCAATTGGTTTGTTAAGAAAGACACTGTGCAATTCCTGGAAATATGAACTCTACTTATAATGTGAATTGTAATGTATTCAATATAAATAACATGTGCATATCTGTCAAATATTTAAATAGGTAAAAATGTCATTTATTTTTCATACATTTTAAATTAGTTTGAAGATGTGAACATTGCCTTGCCGTTAGATGGTTTTGTAGGTGTTTCTGAGCTAGACTATTATATCAAAATTTAATGTATATTAGTTAGCTTTATAGCAAAAATAAAGCTTCCCTCATAGCTCAGTTGGTAAAAAATCCACCTGCGAAGCAGGAGGCCCGGGTTCTATTCCTCGGTCGGGAAGATTCACTGGAGAAGGGATAGGCTATCCACTCCAGTATGCTTGGGATTCCCTTGTGGCTCAGCTGGTAAAGAATCCTCCTGCAATGTGGGAAACCTGGGTCTGATCCCTGGGTTGGGAAGATCCCCTAGAGAAGGGAAAGGACCCACTCCAGTATTCTGTCCTAAAGAATTCCATGGACTAAGCCCATGGGGTTGCAAAGAGTCGGACACGACTGAGCGACTTTCACTTTCGCTTTCTAGCAAAGTAAAAAATGTTTTAGTTTAAGAAAAAAAAAAACATAATATAAACCTAGTCAAGTAACCTAAGAAACGTTTTTGTCTCTTTTGGATTTGAGAGAACACATTCTGTGAGTCAAACCGACTCTGTTTTAAGCTTTTATTTGATTTTGCTAGCCAGTACTGGAGATCAGAAAGATTTAGAAAGATTCATACTAGCTTATGATTATGAACAAAGAAAACTTAAAAAAAAAAAATGCTGTTCTTGGAATTAGCATTATAACTCTTTCTGTGTAGCATCCAGTCACTTGGCCATTTATTAAACTCTCCTGAATATCAGTAGCATTCATTGTTCCAATAGTTGGTTTTGATTAAAGCTACTTATTGTGATAAACCTTAGGGTATGAAATATCCACTTGTGTCTGAGTCTTTAGGAATGCTTCAGTGGCTATCACAAAGTATTTCTCTGAATATGTTCAATGAAACTGTGGGGCTTTTTGTCAGGTATCATTCTTGGATGCGTTGTGATTATTGAGAAATCAAGAATAGAAAGACAGACAGAAAATCTCCCAAATATTTGGAGATTAATCAGCATTCTTTTATATAATACATTTCAAAAATGAAATCTCAAGAGAAAATTTAAAGTGTTTTTAATTAAATGAAAAGGCAACACAACTTTATCAAATGAAAAAGCAATGCAACTTTATCAAAATATTTGGAATGTTATAAAAACATTGCTGAGAGGTAACTAACCACTAAAGGCATATTTCAGAGAAGAGGAAAGGTCAAGAATCTATATCTAGGCTTTCAACTTAGGAAATTAGTAAATGAAAAACAATTTAAATCCATGATAAAAATTCTCAGTGAAGTAGAAATAGAGGGGTTCAACTTGATAAAAAAAAAATCTACCAAAAAAAATTAGAACTCTATATCTAAGATCATACTTAATGGTGAGAAATTAGGAATTTTCCTAATAAAACCAAGTATAGAAAAGATGTCCTCTCTCACCCTTCATTTTCAAGATTTTACTGGAAGTCCTAGCTAATGTAATAATACAAGCAAGGAAATTAAAAGATGCACAGTGTGGAAAGGAAGAAATAAAATTGTCTGTGAAGACAGATGACATGATCATCTATGTAGAAAATCTGAAAGAATCAACAAAAATACCCCACAAAACTATAAATGAGTTACAACAAGTTTTCAGGATACAAGGGTGATACACTATTGCTTCCCCATATTTCACCAATGAACAAGTGGAATTTTAAATAAAAATGAAACATAATTTATGTTAGCAGCCTCCAAAATGAAATACTTAGATATAAATCTGAGAAAATAGGTTCAGTTTTGAGATACAGGCAACTACAAAACTCTGATAGGCAAAATTTTTAAAGTACTGTATATAAGGGGAGATATTCCATATTCATGGATAGAAAAACTCAAAATTAGCAAGATATTAGTTCTTCATAACTTGATCTACAGATTTAATTCAATTCCAATGAAAACTCCAGTAAATTAGTGTGTGGCTATCAACTGTTTCCAAAGTTTATATAGAGAGGCATTAGACCCAAAATTCCCAACATATTATTGCAGAAGAACAAATTAGGAGGAATGACACTACCCAACTACAAGAATTGCTATAGAACAGTTCAGTATTTTCCAAAGAATAGACAAAGTGGTCAGTGATCTATATAGGGTCCAGAAATATATCCATATCAATATAGCCAACTGATATTTGACAAAGGATCAAAAACAATGTAATGAAGTGAAAAGTCTTTTCAACAAATTAAAACAAATTTCTCAAATATCTGGACCTTCACATGCCAAAAATAAAAAATAAATCTAGACATGAACTTTTCACAAAAATTAGACTTTACACCTTTCACAAAATAGAAAACAAGCCAAAAAACAAAATACAAAACTTTAAAACTCCTAGAATATAACACAGGAGAAAACCTAGGTGACCTTCGGTTTAGCAAAGCCTTTTTAGATAGAACACCAAAGGCACAATCCATGAAAGAAATAATTGACAACTTGGACTTCATTAAAAGTAAAAGATTTTGGTCTGTGACAAACAATGGCAAGAGGGTTAAAAAACAAGCCAAAGAATGGGAAAAATATTTCCAAAAGACACAGCTGATAAAGGACTGTTATTCAAAATACACAAAACCTCTTAATGTCAACAATAACAAAACAAACACACCAATTAAAAACTAAGTCAAAGACCTTAACAGATATCCCAACAAAAAGAATATACAAATGGCAAATTAAGGCACAGGAAAACATATTGCATGTCATTAAGAAAAAGCACAAAATCATTACATACCTATTTGAATGGGTAAAACCTAGAATACTGACAAAGTCAAATGCTGAGGAGATGAGAAGCAACAGAAACTTTCATTCATTGCTGATGGGAAAGCAAAGTGGCTTTCCCACATTGACAGTTTCCTTCAAAATTAAAAACATCTGTATCATACAATCCAGAAAACAAAATTGAAATTTATGTCCACACAGTAATTGGTGCATAAATGTTTATGGCAGCTTTTTTACATTTGCCAAATTTGGCAGTGATCAGCATATCCTTAGTATATGAAACAATGGAATATAATTCAATGATTTAAAAAAATAACAAAAGATCTGTCAAGCCACATAGAGACATGGGGTTACCTTAAATGAGTATTACTAAAAGAAATAAATTAATCTGAAAAGGATACATATTGTGTGGTTCCAATTATACAACCAGCTTCCCTTGTAGCTCAGTAGGTAAAGAGTCTGCTTGCAATGCAGGAGACCTGGGTTCAATTCCTCGGTCAGGAAGATCCCCTGGAGAAGGAAATGGCAACCCACTCCAGTATTCTTGCCAGGAGAATCTCATGAAAAGAGGAGCCTGGCAGGCTACAGTCTATGGGATCGCAAGAGTTGGACATGACTAAGCACACAGCACACAATTATACAATATTCTAGAAAAGATAAAACTATGCAAACAGTATAAATATCTGTAATGGCCTGGGTTTGGGTGGGGAATGGGAGGAGGGAAGATTAGGCAGAGCATAGTAGAGTTTTACACTTAAAAATACTCTTCATGAGACTATAAAGATGGATATGTGTCATTATTCATTTGTCCAAATCTATAGAATATACAAAATAAAGAGTGAACTGTGCTGTAAACTATAAAATTTAAGTGAGCTTGGAGCGTCAGTGTAGGTTCATCAATTGTAACACATGCATAGCTTTGATGAGGGCTATTGAAGATAGAGGAGCCATACTCCAGTACTCTTGCCTGGAAAATCCCGTGGACGGAGGAGCCTGGTGGGCTGTAGTCCATGGGGTCGCTAAGACTTGGACACGACTGAGCGACTTCACATTCACTTTTCTCTTTGATGCATTGGAGAAGGAAATGGCAACCCACTCCAATGTTCTTGCCTGGAGAATTGCAGGGACGGGGGAGCCTGGTGGGCTGCCGTCTAGGAGTCGCACAGAGTTGGACACGACTGAAGCGACATAGCAGCAGCAGCAGCAGCATACAGGCATGGGTACAGCTGATTTATGGGCAATCGCTATCCTTCCCCTTAGTTTTGTTGTGAATCTAATCCTGTCCTAAAAATTAAATTCTGAATTTAAAAAATGAGAACTTTGATACATAATAAGTAAAAAAAAAAAAAAGAGGGGGAGGATTGTGTATGTGTGTGTTTGTGTGTCTTTAGCACTTTTCATAGTAGTACTATATATGTAGTTAATCTCTTGCTAGTCATTCCTGATAGCGTGATTCCAAAAATTTGTTTTCTTTGGAAAATATCTTTGATATGATTTTATTTTCAGATATTAATTTGACTGCCCATATAATTCTAGTTTAGTAGATCAATTTGCCCACACCTTTTCTGAACATGCCAGTCCATTTTCCCATTACTTTTTGTTTATTGTAGTCTGTAATTCATTATAAGGCACACTTTTTTTCTCCAGTACCTCTCGGAATTTTCTCACTAGTCTTAACATTTGTCAGTTAAATGAAAATGGGCTTTTATTTATATGAATGTGTTTGTATTGGTTAAGTGTCCATGATAGCTTTTTCTTGGAAGAATTATGAATAATTCTAGAGAATTCTCAGTCACCATCGTTTTGAATATAGCTTCTCTGCCACTCAATCTATCATCTTTTCTAGGACATCCTATTAGAAGTGTATTGGAATCTTTCAATATCTTCTACTTATCTTCATTTATTTCTCTTTCACATTCTCCTTCTGTATCTCACTGTGCTCATTTCAGTGAGAGGGCTGGATTTAATCCTCAATACTAAATCCTAATTCACAAATTCTATTTAGGATTAAGACTAATATAAAGTTTACTCTGTCTTTGAGAATTGTTTTTTATAATTTTGTTCATATATTACAGACACAGAAAACCCCCTAAGGTAAATGCACAATGGAAGAGTTTTTTTAAACATCAATAACTATGGATTTCATATGTACTTCTTGATGAATGTTTGTCTGCTTGTCTTTTTTCCTTTTGACTATTAGTGATTTTTTTCCCGATATTTCTTTCAGGAACTTAAGTTAAACTCAGCTTATGTGCATGTTTTAATTCATTTGTTAAGGATCCCCCTGTTGTACCAGTTTTTGACTTTCATTGTATTAAAATTTCATGTCTTTGAATTTGTATCTAGTGTTGGGTGTTTCTATTTACTTGTTTTATCTCTTTTCTTACACTTCCTACTCCAGATGTTCTACAGATTTCTCCACTTTCCTATGGGACCTCTAATCCAGGGTTATATAGGTGACATGTGAGCCCTCAGTGGGGTAACTGGTTAGAGCTAGCTCTCAATCAGTAACTGACACATGCATAATGTAATCCAATTTTTGTTTCATTTTTCTCATAATTCTACAGTTATATAGCTTTTCCATATTGTATTCAACCTTCTTACTCTTCTTTGATTGCATTCACATTTATATACACTGATTAATTTATGTTTATTTTGTATGAGTTTTATTTTCTTAATTCTTTTAAAATGTTAAATCTCATTTTTATTTATTTATAAAAACAGGTGAGATTGATACAATCTCAAAATTTAACATAAACCAGAAGTCCACATATTTTTTTTAATTTCTAAAAATTATTCCTCATGCAAATATTATGTTCTCATATATTTTGTCCCCATTTCTTCATCATCCAAATTTTTGAATTGTCAAAGGCTTTATTCATTTTGTTGGCATGGTTATGAAAAGGTCCTCTATTTAGGAACACAGAGGGTAAGATGAAGCTATTTGCAGTCCTGGGAAACATTCCCATATTATTATTTCTTCTTTAGTGTAATACCCCATCTTATTCTGATTTAACACAGAAATGTGGAAAGTAATGTCCAATGATTTTGCACACTGGTCTGTTTTACATAAAGAAATACTAAATATTTAAATATACTGCAAAGTTTAGAGACTGCTAATTTTATGTGACCCACTATTGAATACAAATTGAAAGAATTTCCTTAACAACCTCATCCACAGATCTTGGTGTGGCTGTAGGGGAATTAGTATGAATTGTTTCACAACCTCCTATATCAAGCAATATGCAGATTATCTTCTGATAATAGTATCACTCATGATATGGCAAAATATATTTCCTTTTGGCAAAAATAAAATATATAATCTAAATATAGCTCTGTTTTTTAAACTAATATTCTAGAAGTTACTGTAAAATTTCTTAAAAGGGGGTGAGATCCCAGCAGTACCAAACATTACCAAGGAAAATTTAGCTTAGTACTGATGAGTAAAGCAGAAATCCTGATGGGACCCTGTGTCTCTGGCCAGCCATTTACAAGAAGAGCACATGGAAAAGTGGTGTGCATCATCTGGGTGCTGCTGGATGACAGTCTTCATTCTATTATTCACATTTCACATTTTTCTGAGTTGTGATTTTATGTCCTCATGATATGGAAATTACTTCTAGATACTGTCAAAGTAGAATTAATCTGAATGCACAGGATTTATTCATTCTTTACCAAACCTTTGAGTTACTCTTAACATTGAATTATGTATCTATTTACAGCACAATCACCTATCTCCATAAGTAATAAATCTGTTGCTATATGTGGCTTAAAACATTGTTGTTGCCTTTGAAGTTAATAAGAATCATAAGTCTATGTTTAGAGACAATAAAATTTCAGTAAAACTATTTTTATTATATGGAATATGTATCTTCAATAAAACTGTTTTAATCAAAACCCTACTATAGTAATACACATTCAAGGATTTATTTCAATTTTCATCCAGAGGACATATAAATTATAATAGAATCTCCATGTATTGATATACTGAGTGATACAAGCTTAAACATTCATTAAGAGTTCAAATTATTTCATGTACCTTCAATAGGGGTAATATCAACCTAAGGGGCAGAAATCTGTTTGGGGTGGGAGGAGAGAAAGATATCTTACATGTTATAGTAATTTATCATCCTCTAAAGACCCACAGTCCTTCAACTGATATATAATATATCAATGCTATAAAAATTTAATAGTGAGGAATTAGGAAAAAGATAATCTAAAAAGTTTCCTCAGAAAAATTTGGGGAAAAAAAAGGTTGAATAACACTGACTCATTTAACCTTCATAAAGAATGTGTGACATAAACAGTGGCACTACTCTGATTATAGGACAAAGACCAGAAGCACAAGAACTATTATTGTCCAAAGTTACAGATCCAGTCAACGGTAAAACAGGAATGTGAACACAGGTCTGGATTGAATCCCGTCCTCTAGACATCTAACCACTATGCATTCTGCCTCTTTTCAAAAAGATTTACTAAGTATATGTTGTCAAATAAATTAAAAATTTGTGAAAATACATAATAACTATATCACGTATTAAATAAAACTAAGATTCATAGTCAGTTACAAAAATAATGCTCATAAAATGAGAAGTTAACTTAGCAATTGGATACTTAGCAAGCAGCATCACAACATGGGTTGTATTTACCATATTATATTTGCATGTAAATAGAGTTTAGTTTTTCATTTACTGATGATATATGGACTTACCTATAGCTCTAGCTTATAGAATAATAACAACTTCGAGTGTAAATTTCATATGTTCTTGAAAACATAAGCTGTATATGTCATGCTTTACCCTTCACCCACTTGATAAATTGTATACATAGAAATCCATGTGGACTTACGCTACTATTATGTTAAAAAAGAATCTCTTCCCTCCCTCATATTTTATGATTATGAACCCAATCCTTGCAATAGCTTATGTCACTCTTTCATTCATATTTTCAGAAAGACAGCAGTCTAGGTTCATTAAGCTTTCTGCTGCAAGGTAAAAATTAAATTTTTATTAAATAAAGCAAGCATTAAATAAGCATCAAGTTGATATAATAATATCTTCCATCTTCATGAATAAGTGATTTACAAAAACCAAAGAACACTTAATTTAAAAAACTTAGACAACAGATTACTAGTTAAGTAGAATAATGTGAAAAGAATATGTGCTATATCTCAACAAATGAAAATAAAACATTTTTATATTAAATTTTTTAAATATCTTGAGAGTATATCAAAGTGTAAAAAATACAGAAAAGTCAGCAAATACTAGCCTGTGTAAAATAGGTTCATTGAAAGCTAAATAGTAAGGTTCTAATATAAAAATCATTACTGGAATTGTCATAACTGAAGCAACTTGAATTTCCCACATGATTTGCAATAATTACCATCATTTAAAGTCAATCTTCTAAACTGTACCACCTTAGTTGATTTTTTTTAATGAGTCTAGAGAACAAACTTAAACATGCAAACAGCTGCTGAGATTCATTGATCAAAGACAGAAACGCATAGCACCTATCTAAAAGCAATTAAAGATATCTCTGAAAGATAATAAGAACTCAAAAAAAATCTGTGCTTTGCATTCACCTACACAATTTTTGTAAAAACTTGGAACTTCAGAAATAATTTTATACTACTGTCAACTTCTATTAAAAATCTCCCAGATATCTGACATACAAACTTTAACCATAGTAAGCATTAGCTGACTGAGTAACCATGGAAATTAAAGCACTTTGGTTATAAGATTATATTGCAGAAATACAAAAGAGGTTCTGAGATCCAAATTTAGTGAATTTAGTAATACTATATCTTTTTTGCATTTTGGCTATAACTCGAAGATGCATGATTATAGAACCACCATCTATATCTTAGTGAAACAGTTATATTATTTAATCACTAGAAACCTGTGTGCATTTTCTTATACGTCAATATTAAAAACTATATAAAACATTCAAGTGACACAAATAAATGTGATTATACCCCCCACCACCACACACACACACACATAATATACCTGTATGGGGGTCAAGAAGCAACAGTTAGAACCTTACATGAAACAACACATTGGTTCAAAATTGGAAAGAGTATGACAAGGCTATATATTGTCATCCTGTTTATTTAATTATGTGCAGAGTACATCATGCAAAATGTCAGGTTGGATGAATCACAAACTGGAATCAAGATTGCTGGGAGAAATATCAATGACCGCATATATGCAGATGACACCACCCTTACGGCAGAGAGTGAAGAGGAACTAAAGAGCCTCTTGATAAAAGTGAAAGAAGAGAGTGAAAAAGCTGGCTTAAAACTCAACAGTCAAAACACTAAGACCACAGCATCCAATCCCAACACTTCATGGTAAGCAGGTAAGGGAAAAGTAGAAGCAGTGACAGATTTTATTTTCCTGGGCTCCAAACTCACTATGGATACTGACTGCAGACATGAAATTAAAAGACACTTGCTTCTTGGAAGGAAAGCTATGAGAAAACTAGTTCAGTTCAGTCGCTCAGTCATGTCCGACTCTTTGTGACCCCATGAATCGCAGCACGCCAGGCCTCCCTGTCCATCGCCAACTCCCGGAGTTCACTCAGACTCACGTCCATCGAGTCAGTGATGCCATCCAGCCATCTCATCCTCGGTCGTCCCCTTCTCCTCTTGCCCCCAATCCCTCCCAGCATTAGAGTCTTTTCCAATGAGTCAACTCTTCACATGAGGCGGCCAAAGTACTGGAGTTTCAGCTTTAGCATCATTCCTTCCAAAGAAATCCCAGGGTTGATCTCCTTCAGAATGGACTGGTTGGATCTCCTTGCAGTCCAAGGGACTCTCAAGAGTCTTCTCCAACACCACAGTTCAAAAGCATCAATTCTTTGAGAAAACTAGATGGTGTATTAAAAAGCAAAGACATCCCTTTGCTAAAGAAAGGTCTGTATAATAAAAAATATGGCTTTTCTAGTAGTCATGTATGGATGTTACAGTTTGACCATAAGGAAAGCTGAGTGCTGAAGAACTTATGCTTTTGAACTGTGGTGCTGGAGAGACTCTTGGGAGTCCCTTGAACTGCAAGGAGATCAAACCAGTCAATCCTAAAAGAAAACAACCTGGAATATAGTTGGAAGATACGAGGTTGATATTGATGCTCCTATACTGTGGCCACCTGATGTGAAGAGCCAACACACTGGAAAAGTCTCTGATGCTGGAAAAGATTGAAGGCAAGAGGAGAAGGGGATGACAGAGGATGAGATGGTTGGATGGCATCATCAACTAAATGGACATGAGTTTAAGCAAACTCCAGGAGATAGTGGAGGACAGAGAAGTCTAACGTCTTGCAGTCCACAGGGTCACAAAAGAGTTAGACAGGCTAGTCTGTCCATGGGATTCTCCAGGCAAGAAAACTGGAGTGGGTTACCATTTCTTTTTCAGGGGATCTTCCCAACTTAGGGATTGAACATGGGTCTCCTGCATTGCAGGCAGATTCTTTACTGTCTGAGCCACCGGGGAAACCATATATATATTTAAAACCCCAGGGTCTTTGTAATAAAAGTCCCAGAGTCATATATATGATCTTGGGGCTTTTATTATAAGCTTAGAATCTGTTACTTAGAGAGAACCAAAGAAAACAATTTTTTGAAAGACTGAAATGCTAAGCAAAGAATTTGGTGCTCTCATAGGAGAACTGGAGAAGCAAAAAGCTTGGATTCATGGGCAAAAGAAAGAACAACTAGTAAGCATGCAAAACATTCAGTCAGTGCTCTGAACATTTCATAGGTTATGATTACATAAAAACTGGAAAATGACTAGCCTTGTGTGGCTTAAGGTGCTGTGCCTGTAATCAATCTCTGCTGCAAGGAACAAACTGAATGCTCCTGGGAAGAAGATGACTTTCAGAGACAGTAATGTTTTGGGTAGACAAAATCAAAACATTTCAGAGTAATTAAAAGACAAGCCAGAATATGAGATTTACTGATGAAGAATCAAGAGAAAACAGACAAGTATTCCAGGTGCTACAAATCTCAAAAATTTTTAAAATATCCATGGTGAATATGATGAAGTAAAGATAAGATATGCTTGAGCGTTTCATCCGAGAATTGAAGTTACAAACAAGTAAACAAAAACCTGAAACAAATGGAAATCTTTGAAATAAAAATTTCAATGACTGAAATTAATAACTAACTAGGTTAGATAAAAAGTAAATTAGACACTACAAAAGATCCTTATATCACAGCATAGCAAACAAGTTTCAGTCTGCACTCCTACACACAAAGTGTTATTTTAAAATAGGCTTCTGGAGAAAAACATAGAAAGTTTTCTCAGGATCTTTTACCCCAAATATAAAGGATACCACACATAAAGTTAAAGATCAATGTTTACTTCATTAGTATAATATATTTATGTCCTCTTATTGGAAGAGACCCTGATGCTGGGAGGTCTTGGGGGCAGGAGGAGAAGGGGACGACAGAGGATGAGATGGCTGGATGGCATCACTGACTCGATGGACGTGAGTTAGGGTGAACTCCAGGAGTTGGTGATGGACAGGGAGGCTTGGCGTGCTGTGATTCATGGAGTCACAAAGAGTCGGACACGACTGAGCGACTGAATTGACTGACTGACTGATGCAGAAAGAGGCAAGACACAGACTGAGGAAAGTTGTGTAATGCATATTTTGAAAATGAAATTATATTAAAGATAAAGTACTCTTCCACATCAAGTACAAAATAATCGCCCCCATAAATTAAGTACTGTGCAATCTGGAAGATTTGTGAACAAGAGAGCCAAGTGGTTTATAAGATTATCAGAAGGTTCGACATCATCGTTTATTATAAAAACAGAAATTTAAATCATAATGAGATAGGAGGTACTCCAAAATACCTAAACAAAAAAAAATAAAAAAGACACCAAGTGTTGGAGAGGGAAAGGCATACCTAGCCATGTTATTTACTACTAAATAGCATTTTGGAAAAATCTTTGTGAGCAATTATAAAACCCAGACATGCATACCCAAGAACTAGCAACTGAACTTCTTGATATATACAAAGCTAAAACGGATGTGTGTTTGTGTTTGTGTATGTGTGTGCAAGCAAACTGTTCACTGAGATATAATGGATATTCATGTTATATTATATTATATCATGATACCAAGAATGTATAGATATATTTTATAGACATAATAACACTGAATAAAAGCAACCATGTACACAATGTTTAGAAATATTAATCATAATGTTAGTTACTCCTAGGAATGGTGTTAATGAAAGAGAAGAANTAAATATAACACAAACTTTATTAAAATTTTTTTCCAACATATTCACTTTTTCTCATTCTTACTAATATAATTATTTCCTCAAATAAATTATTTACTGACTATAATCCCAGTGCTTATATTTTTCTTAGTCTTATTCTTAAGTTTAGCAAATTAAAATACTTAATATTTTGTGATTCTTAGAAAGTGTCATATACCTTTTCATTTTCCCTCTGATGATTACATGGGAATTCCTGCTGACAGCCTGATGAGCTCCCAATTGACAGCAGCATCAAATGCGAGCCATGTGGATGAGCTGTCACGGTCATCCTGCCAGGTCAATCCTAGAAATGGCATCTGTTTCCAGCTAATAACTGATTCCTGCTGACATATTCCAAACACATGAGCAACTCCAAGAAATAATTTCTTGATTAAGGCATTTCCCAAATCCTGAACCACATATTGTCAGCATAATTACATGGCTCTTTTCACTGACTATATTCTGTGCATTTTTACCAGAATACTATTTTATGTTTGGGAAGCAGGGAATGAATTGATATATGGTGTTCAATATACGGTTTTCTGGATAAACCAGAAAACAGTGCCAACCTGTGCCTGTAGTCTTTTGCTAGAATATGCAGAGAGTTTCCAGATCTCAGTCCCATTCATAATAGTCATGTGACTGAGTTCTGCCAATAAAATCTAGTCAAAAGTGAAATAAGCAACTTCTAAATCTCCTTCCTAAATCCTTAAGAATCTATTTGACAGTTCTAAGGTTCAATAAGGGAGATGTATTGGAGGAAATGGGAATCCCTAAATGTTTGTGTGGATTAAAGCATGTATTAGACTGTGACATAAATGAGAAATGAACTTTTGGTTAAACAAGTTAGATCTGACTCATTTGTTAGTAAGCATGATTTTTTCTTTACTTTTCCACTTTGGATCACAGAAAATATCTTCATATTTATGGGAGTGTTCATCAAAAACTGCAGATCTGTCTCCTTAAATAAGTATAAAAGATCATTTGCTTTAAAAACTTAAAGATGGTGTTTGAGACTCACCTGAAATTTACAGAATTAGTCTAAGTTGTGTTATAAATGAGACAAAGAATAACTCTTTTACAGCTTGTACTAATAAATTTTCAACTTTTTTCCTGTGATGATGTCATAAAAAGATATAGGATAAAATTATATCTACACAAATTCTTCATGTACCTGAAACTGTACAATTTATCCCCATCATATGATCAGAATGTGTTGAAAAGCATAAAGAGAACCCCTCAGGGAAGTCCTGGTTCAATAAAAATACATATCTGTTTGCCAAATCAGTTTTGAGCCTGTGAATATCTAGAACTCATTTATTCAGCTTTTGGATGTAATTGAAGTGAAAGTGGGGCTTCTCCAGTAGCTCAGTAGTAAAGAATCTGCCTGCCATGTAGGAGATGCACGTTCAGTCCCTGAGTCAGGAAGATCCCCTGGAGGAGGGCGTGACAACCCACTTCAGCATTCTCGCCTGAAGAATCCCATGGACAGAAAAGCCTGGCACACTACAGTCCAGGGGGCTCACAAACAGTCAGACATGACTGAAGTGGTTGACCACACACACACACACACACACACAGAAGTAAAAAGTACAAAGAAAGTTAAGTGGCTGGACTTCCCTGGCAGTTCAGTGGTTAAGACTCTGCTTAAAATGCAGGGGACACAGACTTGATCCTGCTCAAAGAACCAAGATCCCACATGCCTTCCAGTGTGGCAAAAAAAGTAAGTGATTGTGTCATGCTATTGTTTAATCACTCAACAGACATATTCAGTTTTAGACTGTGTTGAGTATTCAAAATTACTTTTTATGTACCAAAATAAATAAAGAAGTAATCCATTAGATCTCCAGAAGAGTTTTGTATGGATATATGTTAACACTACAATAAATATAACTTTCTTGAGTTAGTCAGCTTGGGCTGCTTTGACAAAATATCATAGACTGGTTTCCTTAAGCAACAGACATTTAGTTTTCATAATTCTGGAGAGAGGGAAGTTCAAGATCAAGGTGCCTACAGATTCTTGGTGATAGCCCTCTTCCTGGTGTGGAGTGCTTGGTGATTCATTGTATGCTCATGTAACCTCTTCATGTGTGTACTTAGTGAAACCTCTTCTCCCTCTTTATAAAAAGGACTCATCACATTATAGGGGCTCGATTTTCATGAATCACACTGTATGTATGCATTGCATCACAAAAGCATGGAACAGACAACTCATAGAGGAATTGGTATAGCTATGTTACAACAAGACTTCATTTGAAAAATAAACAGCAGGTCATGTTTATCTCCTGAACTTTCATTTGTTGGCCAATGCTTTAAGAGCTGTAATAAGAGTGATGTCACGGAGGAAATGTGAACCTCAAAACCACAAAGCAGAACTACCCTTCCAGACTGAAATTCAACTCCAGGCAGTTAGATGAAAGAGAAAATTAAGCTTTTATATTATAAAACCATCAGTTTGGGGGTCTCTTAACTATTCTTTGCATGTATTCTACTTACAAAATTATAAAAATTTTGGGTCACTTAGGCAATGGCACCCCACTCCAGTACTCTTGCCTGGAAAATCCCATGGACGGAGGAGCCTGGTGGGCTACAGTCCATGGGGTCGCTGGGAGTCGGGCACGACTGAGCGACTTCATTTTCACTTTTCACTTTCACGCATTGGAGAAGGAAATGACAACCCACTCCAGTGTTCTTGCCTGGAGCATCCCAGGGATGGAGGAGCCTGGTGGGCTGCTGTCTATGGGGTCGCACAGAGTCGGACACGACTGAAGTGACTTAGCAGCAGCAGCAGCCAACTACAATTTCTGTGATGTTCCTGATCTTCCTCTCAATTTATTGCTTTGTATCTCCTTCACATTTGGTATGTTGTTCTTTAAAAATATTTCACAGAAATTAGTGTTTTTTTTAATTTTACAGTTTTTAGCAATATATACAAGTTGTGTTCGTAAACATAAGAGCTCTCAATTATCTACTAATATAAGCCAAATGCCAACACATATGCTAAAATGAATGAGAATTTCATCACAATTTTATTTTAATGGACATTTTTTTTTAACACGAAAATCATTCTTTGTCACCAAGAAGCATATATAACAGAAAACTTTAACCAACTTTTCTAAAACTCAACTCCTAGTTTAGGGTAACTAAAGGCATTATTGGAAACATTCTTTCCTAAGAAAGTGAAAGTGAAATGAAAGTCACCCAGTCGTGTCCGACTCTACAACCCCATGGACTATACAATCCATGGAATTCTCTAGGTCATAATACTGGAGTGGGTAGTAGCCTTTCCCTTCTCCAGGGAATCTTCTCAACTCAGGGATCGAACCCAGGTCTCCCGCATTGTGTGTGGATTCTTTACCAGGTGAGCAACAAGGGAAGGCCAAGATGCTATAAAATTATCATTTGCTTAAAAATTGGTGAATATTGATTAGACAATTTTTCATTTATCTCTAACTATATTCTTCTTAGTACAATGTCAAAGAAATATCCACACAACCTTATGTAACCATGATTATGAAAAGAAAAGACAAGTCATACATTAGAAACATTGGAGCAGACAACAATTTACATCTGTCATGCTTAATTTTAGGTAAACTACGTGTTTCTAATCATTTAAACTGAATTATACATGTATTAATTAAATATAAAAATTCAGTAGTGTCAAACTCGTCCCTTTTCAAAATTTAATGGCACCATCTGTTAAATTATTTAGCTACTAAGACTACATTTTAAAATATGTAACTAAGGTAACTCTGGCAAAATATGTTTTAAATCTCATATTAAAACTTATTTAGTGTAGTTTCTTACAAGCAACAAGTACTTATTATGCTCCATAAGTTTGTTGTTGTTCTTTTCTCTCTATAGGATCCCTCTGGGGATATTCTGATGCATTTTGCAAATGGCATTGAGAGGCCAATCAGTCACTGCAATTAACCAGAGCAATCTGTCACTTCTGGTTTGGCTCTCAGGCAAAGTCCAAGGCAATTTTCCTGCCTTATGAATGATTGAAAACCAGAATGAGAAGTGGAGAAGAAACCTTGTTGACATGAGCACCATCACAGAATTGATTCTGTCTGAGGCTAATCACTCATTTTTTGGCTCAGAGTTTAGATATCAAGTGTATATAATGTGGCAATATATGAATTTTTAGAAGCCTATATCAAAACATGCCATTTATGCATTTTAAAGAAGGGTGTGGAGGACTTTATATCATTTGATATTAACACCAGAAAATTAATTTTAAAAGAAAGAAAATGATCCCTCTAAATATTTATTGAACACTGCAGATATGTTTTCAGTTCAGTTCAGTTCAATTCAGTCGCTCAGTCGTGTCCAAATCTTTCCAACCGCAAGAATCGCAGCACGCCAGGCCTCCCTGTTCATCACCATCTCCCGGAGTTCACTCAGACTCACGTCCATCGAGTCAGTGATGCCATCCAGCCATCTCATCCTCAGTCATCCCCTTCTCCTCCTGCCCCCAATCCCTCCCAGCATCAGAGTCTTTTCCAATGAGTCAACTCTTCGCATGAGGTGGCCAAAGTACTGGAGTTTCAGCTTTATCATCATTTCTTCCAAAGAACACCCAGGGCTGATCTCCTTTAGAATGGACTGGTTGGATCTCCTTGCAGTCCAAGGGACTCTCAAGAGTCTTCTCCAACACCACAGTTCAAAAGCATCAATTCTTTGGTGCTCAGCCTTCTTCACAGTCCAATTCTCACATCCATATATGACCACTGGAAAAACCATAGCCTTGACTAGACGGACCTTTGTTGGCAAAGTAATGTCTCTG
>SJYQ01002654.1:256050-275513 GCA_006410935.1 Redunca redunca | reverse complement strand
CCATTCAACCAACTGCAGATCATTTAGAACTGTAGTATTTACGATTAAAAAAAAAAAATCTGTATATAAGTGGATCCGTGCAGTTCAAACCCATGTTTTCAGGGGTCAGCTCTATCTGGGTAATTCACTTCGCCTTGCTGAATGTCTTTCTCTGTGAAATGGGCTTTCCACCTGTAGCCCTGCCTACCTTATAGGTTTATTATGGCACCACATGAAATAATGCAGGTAGAAATGTGTTGGGCGTTGGAAATGCAGTGCAAATGTCAGGAATTCTTGTGATTACAGGATGCAGACCTCAGAGCGAGAGGGCTGTGGACCGGAGGTGAGCCCCAGCACCGTCCCCGAGGCTACCCTGGAGTCTCTACCTGTTGCTACCAAGTCGCCGGCATTTGATCTGTTCAACTTGGTTCTGTCCTACAAGAGGCTTGAGGTCTACCTGGAACCCCTGAAGGACGCCGGCGATGGGGTCCGGTATTTGCTCAGGTACAGATTTTATTCAGAGGTACTCTAGCCTGCCGGGCCTTTTGCCTTCCTGCTTTTAGTTGCACTGGCCACTTAGGCAGTGGCTGGGCTGTCCTTTCTGCCCTGGTGAGGAGCAGTTCTGGGGGGTCCATTGGCCCTCTGGGCTTATTCTTGGTCCATCCCCTATCTCAGACCCAACCCAGGAGAGGCAGGCACTGGCAACCATCTGGTCTTTCACCAGAGTTTCTTTTTTGTGGCTGAATAAGCTTGTATCCCGACTCCTATCTAGCCTTGACCATTGGGCCTTCTATCTGAAGCATGCTTTTTTCTTTTTTCCTTCTCTCCCAATATTAGCATAATTTATATTAAAATTAGGATGCAAACAAGTATCTATGAATAAACAGGTACTACTTTCACTAATCCTTTAGGATTATGGCTCTCACAAATTTTTGTTCCTATTCTGCTTTGATTTTCATCCTTGGTAAGTTTTTTCTCCTTTCAGCTCACTTTATTTCTTCTGTTAAAGTATTTAAAATTACAGATACATAGAATTCTGCTCCCAAAACACTTTGGTTTGTCTCTAAATAATGACTTAAAAAAAAATAACATCATACTGAACAAAATTAACAATGTGACTCCTTGATATCACCCTATACCCAGTTCATATTCAGATTTCCTCAGTTGCCCCAAGAATGTCATCTACCATTGTTTTGGCCTAGTCAGGCTCCAATCCAGGGCCATGCATTCTGTGCGGTTACTATGTCCCTGAGATCTTTCTCATTGAAATGGTCTTCTTCATGACACTGATGTGCTGGAGGCTCAGCTGAGTGTGCTAGAGAATTTCCTACCTAGATTTGTCTGGTTGATGTTTCTTCCTGGTGCAGACTGGAGGTTAAATTTAAAAGTTGGATTAGAGTCAAGTTAAAAAAAGAAAGATTTTTTTTTTTTGCAGAGGTCATGTGTTCTTAATATTGCATGGGAGTCACATAGAACCACCTTGTCCTAAAGAGCAGTCGTTCTTCATCTAGAGCCAGGGCGTGGCGTTGTAGGGGTCATTGACTCTCCTGAACCTGCCTGTAAAGTTGTGTAGGCACATGTGTGTGTTTCTAGGGAGAAGTTCATCAGATAAAGACCTTCAACCGGCTCAGATGCCTGAGAGAGACAGGTTGGAAACAGGGTGAGTAGAGCTGGGTTAATTTCTCGAGGTGCTACAGAGTATTCATTATTAACCTCAGTCTGGAAATAATTTGAGCTTTATTTTTAATTCTGTCCAAGGCCCCCAGTTTTTCTTGTTTGCCCCAGAACTTCTTTAATTTATGGCATTATCCCTAGAGGTGAGCTGTCAGGGTTCCAGAGCAATGTTCTCTACTTTTAGATAACTGTGTTGTCAACATAAGAGGTAGGGAGATGGTGTCAGAAGGGGCTGGCTTTGTAATTCCGTCATGACCAGCTAGCTGAGATGAACCGTGGTCTTCCTCAGGGGAGTGTGTGGGCTTCACAGGGCTGTGCTGTCTCGTGTTTCTACTGCGTGTATGTGCGTGCACCTGTGCACACAAGCATGTGTATGTGTATACCCGCATATGTCTGTCTGTGTGTTTTGCCTTTTTGTGGCAACATGCAAAAGTTAAATATATCCTTAAAAAAAAAATATATATATATATATATCCTGCCCTTTTCCTTTTCCGGCACAGGTCTATTAGCACTTCTTGGTACTAATGTGTTAGGATTTTTCCATTTTATGAAATTAGAAATCTGAGAATGTGGTGGGATTGAAAAAGTTGGATGGGGGAGGAGCACTGGGCCTAAAAAGCCCTCAAGAGCTTGCGGTCTCTGAGCTGCTAGGAGATGAAGCACTCACTGGTCTGTGAAAGTGGCTGTCAGGTTCGTTTGTGTGTTTGGTTGTTCTTTCTCAGTAAAGAGGATTTGACTTTGAAGAAAGACCTAATCTTGAGCTTCTTTGAGGTCTGAAGCCTGGAGCCACAGTTGATTTTTAAGACTTCTCTCTTCTGGGATCAGCTACTCCAGTAAGTGGGTCTCCATGAACAGAGTGTCAATAAAGACATCAGATAGAATGGAAGAAGCGGGGAATTCCTTCATGGTCCAGCGGTTAAGACTCTCCACTTCTACTGCAGGAGGCGTGGGTTCAATCCCTGGGGGTGGAGGAATTAAGATCCCACATGCTGCTTGGCGTGGCCAAAAGGAAAATAAACATCTTTTTTGTTTTTTAATTAAAAAAAAGACTTTCAATGAAAGTGGCCTCAGTGGGTGTGTAATGTTTTATTTCTGAGACGGGACTGGCCTTAGACCTGACTTTTAATTTGCTTTTGCTCTGGTAGAGCCAGTAGATGGGTCTGAGGTCTAATTAGGGTGGTGTTAAGTTGGAGTGTTTGCAATTTTAAGACAAAGGCAGAGGTTATTTCACTCCCTTACTCATAACTCTCATTAAAAAATAAAAGCAGCTTGTAAATTAGTTAACCTAATTTTGTAACTGTGAAATACCCCAATTAGAGCAAAAGAGCATGCATTGAAGTTCTGAATGCATTGCACCGTAGCTGTTGATTTTTATATTTGACTTTCTCCTCTGAGGGCTCACCTTATGTACACTGACACTGCTCTTTAGAATGTAGGTGCCAGTGGCTTTGTTATTACATCTGTGCTCCCTTTATCCTATTTAACGTTGTTTATCAAGGCTAACCGGCATTTGCTTGAACTCAGTACCCTGACTCTGATTTTCTTTCCTCTGTCTTTGGGGGCTTCTGCGTTGCCGTTGGTGGTGGTGGGAGCTGGGTCTGTGTTTGGTTCTGAGAGTTCCAGTTCACTTTGGGCATGTTTGCTGAGAGAATGCCAACCCTGGTTTGTCTTCATTTTTTATATATTGAAATCTTTATAATTTTCATTCCTTTGGAATTAGTGTATGTTTGAAACTCACAGAAAGGAAAGAAAATCGCAGATATGGTCAAAGAAATCATTCACATTTGTTCACTCAATTTTCATGTTAGATGAATCTTGTGCAGTAGGTGTATGTTCCTTTAAAATTAAAAAAATATATATATTGCATACCAACTCTGTCTCAGTAAATACAAAGAATAAAGGAAACCTTTAAAGAAGAATGTCATTGACACCTCTTAAAGAGAATAAAACCTTACACAACACAGGTTAAACAGAGTTATAACAGTAAGAGATAAATTTGATAAATTCTTCCTCCTCCTGTGGTTTTCAGAGGCTGCCTTTTCTTACCTTGGGGCCTGGGATGTGACCTCAGGTCTCTCTCCCGGTCGCCTGTCCAAGTGAGAGGCCCACTTCTCATTTCTTGCTGACTGACTGAGTTACCTCTGAGCTCCGGGGCCTGCTCTTGCTCCTGGTTTGGAAGACCTGGCTGGAGGGCCAGCTACCTTCAGTGACCAGGACGCTCTGTATCGCAGGCTCAGTTCAGTTCAGTCGTGTCCGACTCTTTGCAACCCCATGGACTGCAGCACGCCAGGCTTCGCTGTCCATCGCCAACTCCTGGAGCTTACTCATGTCCATAGAGTGGGTGATGCCATCCAACCCTCTCAGTTTCTATCATCCTCTTCTCCTCCTGCCTTCAATCTTTCCCAGCATCAGGGTCTTTTCTAAGGAGTCAGTTCTTTGCATTAGGTGATCAAAGGATTGGAGCTTCAGCATCAGTCCTTCCAGTGAATATTCAGGACTGATTTCCTTTAGGATGGACTGATTTGATCTTCTTGCAGTCCAAGGAACTCTCAAGAGTCTTCTCCAACACCATGGTTCAGAAGCATCAATTCTTCAGCACTCAGCTTTCTTTATGGTCCAACTCTCACATCCATATGTGACTATTGGAAAAAACCATAGGTTTGAGTAGACTGTCCTTTGTCAGCAAAGTAATGTCTCTGCTTTTTAATATGCTGTCTAGGTTGGTCATAGCTTTTTTCCAAGGAGTAAGCGGCTTTTAATTTCATGACTGCAGTCACCATCTGCAACTTAGCTGTTTGGAGCCCAAGAAAATAAAGTCTGTCACTGTTTTCATTGTTTCCCCATCTATTTGCCATGAAATGATGGGACTGGATGCCCTGGTCTTAGTTTTTTGAATGTTGAGTTTTAAAGCCAGCTTTTTCACTGTCTTCCTTCACTTTCATCAAGAGGCTGTTTAGTTCTTCTCCGCTTTTTGCCGTAAGGGTGCTGTCATCTGCGTATCTGAGGTTATTGATATTTCTCCCAGCAATCTTGATTCCAGCTTGTGCTTCATCCAGCCTGGCATTTTGCATGATGTACTCTGCACATAAGTTAAATAAACAGGGTGACATTATACAGCCTTGTGTTGCAGGTGGGAGACGCCATTGTGTTCCTTGCTGACCTGCCTGGGCCTCAACATCTTGTTCCTCACCTTGAACGAGGGTAAGAACTGCTTCCAGGGATTTTTGTGAATGAAGATGGAGAGGAATTCTGAGAATCGGCCCTGTATGAGGGAGCCGCCTGTCCTGCTGTGGGGTCAGCCTCCCTCCGTGTCTGCTCAATGTCAGGACACAGGCTCCTGAGAGACCCACCTGGGGCTAGAATCCCGACTGGGCCACTGGTGTGACATCAGAAGTTCTTTAACCTGTCTCTTAAGGCCTAACATACTCATCTCTGAATGGGGCTTCCCCGTGGCTCAAATAGTAAAGAATCTGCCTGCAATACAGGAGACCTGGGTTCAGTCCCTGGGTTGGGAAGATCCCCTGGAGAAGGAAATGGCAGCCCACTCCAGTATTATTCTTGCCTGGTGAATTTTGTGAACAGAGGAGCCTGGCAGGCTACAGTCCATGGGGTCACAAAGAGTTGGACATGACTGAGTGACTAAATTTCATTTTCTCTGAAGGGGGATAATAGAAGTGCTTTCCTCAGAGAGTAGTTGTGAAGTACGAGATAATCTATGTGTAACACTCAACACAGTTAAAATAAGCAGCCAGTACGTTGTAGCTATTATTATTGTTTCCTCTGGACTAAATGCATTGACCTTTTCCCAGTTTGCTTTCTGGGGTCAGCTGAGGACACGACCTGGGGTGAAGGTACTAGAAAGGTGAACTGATGAGGCATTTTTGCCTGTTGACTTTCTCTGGCTCAGTAAGTGAGCCTGGTGGGGTCTGCCAGGCAGTCAACAGCAGTGAGGGGTTTGCAGCGTGCAGCCTTTGAGGTCGGTGTGTGGACAGGTGGGTAGCTGGAGGGGTCCTGAGTAGTGATGTCTCCTGGGGACCTTTTATGAAAAGGCATGCTGTGGCCCAGCCCTTTTGCTCAGAACTGGCAGATGGCTGCAGAAAAAGCCAAGCCCGTCAAGGGAAATGAGTGAAGGGCCTGGGATAGAATGTCCTGAGGAGCTGGGTCCTATCTTCATGCCTTTGTTCTATTGAATTCCCATTTCTCAAGTGTCTCCTTTGCTGCCTGTGGTTTCAGTGAGTTGAAAAATAAACCCATTTCACATAAGACCTCATCTTCTGTGTCTTAGTAGGACGCTTTTCCGCCTCACTGAAACTCAGATATCCTTCTCAAGCTGTTAGATTTTTCTGAATCTCTTTCCACAGTAAATTAGTTCAGGTGACAGACACTTCATTACTTTGTACCCAGTGCTCTGTCAGCTTGCGTCTGTGTTAACATGGAAGAAGTTCCTTCCTTGGATTTTATTTTAGCCTCACCATTTCTCAGTCCAAAGTGGTCAGTGGTATCCTAAATGCCAGTGGAAGGCTTCCAGTCGGCCCCTGTGACCCAAAGGTCAGAATGTGAGGCATCGGGAGCTCCCCATGGCCAGACCCCGGGCACGAGCTACCTGCGGTGTGCCGTGTACTAGTGGAGGGGTTTCTAATATTTTTGAAAGGGTCTGGGGCTACGGCCGTGGCCAGATGGGGAAAGCCCTAGCCCTCGGGGCCTCCCTTCACGGAGGCCGACAGCCATGCCTGTAGTCTGCCTGTGGGGTGAGCTCTGTGGGGAAACTGAAGCTGGGCTGAGAGGCGGAGGGGGAGTGGGGAGAGGCTGTTCCACGCTGGGCAGTCGGGGCCGGGCTCTTCTGGGCAGCGGCCTGGAGGCAGGGCGGGGCGGCGTCTGGCTGGCTGGGTGGCGGCCCCTGGCACTGCTGCCCACTTAGCTGCAGCGTTGCTGCTCCCACAGGGGCCTGGTACTCGGTGGGCGCCCTGATGATCTCAGCGCCCGCCCTGCTGGGCTACCTCCAGGAGGCTTGCCGGGCACGGCTGCCCGAGTCTGAGCTGGTGAGGAGGAAGTACCACAGCGTGAGGCAGGAGGACCTGCAGAGAGTTCGCCTGTCTCGCCCCGAGGCCGTGGCTGAGGTGAAGAGCTTGTGAGTACGGAAGGGGCCAGGGGGGTAAGGGATGGCGACGGTACCGGCTGCCACCACACTGGGTGCTTGCTGGGCACCAGACATTGTGTAAGGCAAACCATGGATGTTATTCCCTCTGGTCTTTGTCAGAGTTCTGGGCGATGGCTACTACGATTGACCTCCACTGATGAAGGAGGAAAAAGGCAAGTGACCAAGCTGGGATGGGGACCCAGATCTAGCTGATTTCACAGTTTAGGGTCTTGGCTGAGCACATGCTCGCGTGAGCCACTGCCTGGGTTCAAAGCCCGGCTCCTCCAGTGTGACTCTGGGCAAGTTACTGTCACCTGTCATTTGTCATCTGTTAAATGGGAGGAGTATAGGCCTACCTCCTAGGTGGTTGTGAAGGCTAATTGGGTGTCTGGAACCCAGCAAGTGTTCAGTTAAATATTAGTCATCGTCACTACACTGTGGAGGAACTTCCTCAATGTGGCAGAGCTGGAGCTCCTGCGGAAGCACCTTCAGACTGTTGGCAAACAACTGTAGCAGCTTCAGTGGCTCCCGTGACAGACAGCAGGGGTTCTCGTCTCTTCTTGGGCAGCAGAGACATCTGTGGAGCTCAAAAAAATGAACAAACAAGAGGAGGGCTGGGCTCCTCTGAAGAAATTCTGAGTCAGGTACCTGCGGGGGCGGGGGTGCTGCATGTCTGCAGTTTTTCAAAAAACCTTTTTCCTTAGAAATGATTTTAAACTTGTGGAAGAGTTCTAGGAATGGAGCAAAGAACTCTCGTCTGCCCTTCACCCAAATAGAACAGTTATTAACGTTTGCCACATTGCCTTCATCTATCTCCCTACACTAAGACATAATTTTTTTCTTCCTAAACCACTTGAAAGTAAATTACAGATGTCCTGTCTGTTTACCCAGACACTTCAGTATATATTTTCTAAGAACAAGGACATTCTCTTCTATATCCACAGTCCTGTCATCAGATTTTGGGAATTTAACATTGAAAACATTAGCATTAGTGCCATTATCTAATAATTGTTCGTGATCAAATTTTGCCAGTTGTGCTAATAAGGTCTTCTATATAAATTCCTCCTGATCTGGGCTCCAGTCCAGACTCTTACGTGACATTTAGTTTGTAGTCTCCTGTGACCTGGAACAGTTCCTTAGTCTTTCTCATGACCTTGACATTTTAAAATAGGACAAGGTTATTATTTTGTAGAACTTCCCTTCTCTTTTGGTAATTCGGTTCTTCATGATTGGATTTGGGTTTTGCATCTTTGGCAGAAACGTGACGTTGTCATTGTATCATATCAAGAGGTACATGATGTCACTGTCTGTTATGGGAGATAGTAACTTTGATTACCTTGGTGGAAGTTTCTCCACTGTAAAGTGACTATTTATTTTACCCTCTAGAGTTAATAATCTGAGTGGGGTTCCTTTAGACTTCATTAAGTATCTTGTTCCTCATCAAACATTCACCCACTACATTGAAATCCACTGTTGGGTCTTGATTTTATCAATTTATTACTGTGATGGTTGCATAGGTGATTTCCTAAGTGTCATTATTACCTGACATTCTGTAAGAAAGAGCTTTTCCTTCTTATTATCTATATGAATGCAGCATTGTAAAATTTTATTCAATGGGTTATAATCCATTACTATGATTATTAATTTTGATCTTATTTTGTCCTCAGTTTGGGCTTTCCTGATAGCTCAATTGGTAAAGAATCCACCTGCAATGCAGGAGACCCTGATTCGATTCCTGGGCCGAGAAGATCTGTTGGCGAAGGGATAGGCTATCCACTGCAGTATTCCTGGGCTTCCCTTGTAGCTCAGCTAGCAAAGAATCTGCCTGCAATGAGGGAGACCCTCAAACCCAGGGTTTGATCCCTGGGTTGGGAAGATACCCTGGAGAAGGGAAAGGGTACCCATTCCAGTATTCTAGCCAGGAGAATTCCATAGACTGTATAGTCTATGGGGTTGAAAAGAGTCGGACATGACAGCAACTTTCACTTTTTTAATTTTATGATATGGTGGTGGTGGTGGTTTAGTTGCTAAGTCATGTCCAACTCTTGTGACCCTATGAACTGTAGCCTGCCAGGCTCCTCTGTTGCTGGGATTCTCCAGGTAAGAATACTGGAGTGGGTTGCCATTTCCTTCTACAGGGGATCTTCCTGACCCAGGGATTGAACCTGGGTTTCCTGCATTGCAGGCAGATTCTTTACCAACTGAGCTATGAGGGAAGCCCTATGATACAGTAGAATGTTCAAATTCATCTTCCACATTCCCTGCCTTGCTCTAGAATCAGCCATTTTTCCAAGGAGCCCTTCAGAAACCAAGATCTGGGTGCTCACTGCACAAGTGTGCTCTCTTTGCTTTTGATGGGGGTGGGGGGACCCATTTTAAAAAACTCTCCAGGTCAGTCTACCTGAACCCCTAGGTGGAGACACATTGCTGTACTTCCTGCCATCCATCTTCACAGCTCCAGTGCGTCTGGGAGGTGGCACCCTGCTCCTCATGGTATAGCGGAAAACTGCATCCTTGAAAAACTTAAGTAACCGGCCCAACACCAACAGCTAGGAAGAGACCAAAGCAGGAATCTCAGCAAGTTTTCCGAGAAGGGGCCCGAGATGTATGACGTTTCCCTGAACTCCCTGACCCCTGCAAGGGGTGTGAAGGGACTGGCTGACCTAGGTGGCTGTGCCTGCGAAGCCCTGGGCTCTGCTGCCCTGGAGCTCTGTTAGGCCGCAGGAGCGGGTAAGGCAGGGTACACAGCTTGCGTGAGCCCCTGTATTGTGTCCGCAGCTTGATCCAGCTGGAGGCCCTCCTGAGCCGCCTGTGCTGCACCTGCGAAGCCGCCTACCGCGTGCTGCACTGGGAGAACCCCGCTGTGTCCTCACAGTGAGTGTCCCTCTGTCCCCACCGCCCGTGCTCCGAGGACCCCAGGCAAGGACCGCTGCCTTAAGAGGCACCCTGTCCCCCTAGCTCAGGGTAAAAGAGCCCTCTAGGCTCTTGTGTGCAGATCAGCACGTAGGCTTGTGGGCTTTAATGCCCTGCTTTGGTTTAACAGCTTTTCGTAGTACACTCAAAATATTTTAATAATAGAAAAATAACTCGCCGTGTAATCTCTCACTCTGGTATAGCAGCCGATCTCATGTTTGGATTGCCTGCTAGAGCTTGCCATAGGCACGTGCTGTCTCTAGCTCAGCGTGTAGGTGAGACTTTTTCCCCCCCCACTTATTGTCCTATATAATTGGTTTTCCATGGTGCTACATAGCTTTTGGAATTACTTGTAATACCACACCAATATAGATAGTGATTATACTGTAATTTGTGAAATTATATATTATACATCCTGTTGTGTATTTAGTCAAGTTTCTACTTTTAATTACTAACCCTATAGTGCACATTTTATGGGTTTAACTTTAGTCTTTTGAAACTTTTTTTCTTAAAATAAATTCTAGGATGGAACTGTTGGATCAAGTGAAATGAATGTTTTTGAGGCCCTTCGTGTGTGATACTCACGACGACTAGTGCTTCTTTAGCCTCTCCTGGTGCCAGACACTGTGCTCAGTGCTCTCCATGGTACCGGCTCCAAATCTGTCTTATTCCAGACTTCAGAGTCTAGATCCTGAAGAGTGACGTGTGTTAGACCCACCTAGGTGGCCCTATCAGCAGATCTTGTCCGCATATTAACTATTCCCAGAGCTACTTTTTGCCCAGACTCCCCTGTGGGTGTGCCCTAAACCAGTTTCCTTCTGATCTTATGAATTTCTGATCCTGTGGTTCCTCTCTGTCGATCCAGGTTCTATGGGGCTCTTCTGGGCACGGTTTGCCTGCTGTACCTGCTGCCTCTGTGCTGGGTCCTTGCCCTTTTAAACAGCACACTCTTTCTGGGGAATGTGGAGTTCTTCCGAGGTAAGCCCAGGAGAACCGGGCAGAGATGGGGTCCAGGCTGATCATGCGTTTGCTCTGCCTGCCACCAGGGGGCAGCACCACACCAGGGTCCTGCCTTGGAGAGGGAGGTGGGATCCAGGGGAGGCTGCTACTAGGGGTCCCTTTTCCTTCCCTAGGCAGATGAATCGCTGCCCACGTGATATGGTGGCTTTTGGGAGACGAGGGAGGGATGTTTTCCCAGTGCTGCCACCCGCCTCCAGGGTGCGGTCCCCAGGACCTGCCTCGTCTCTGTGTGATCCCAGAGTGCCCGTCTGCCGGCTGGTTTCTGAAGCAGTAAGGCAGTCTGGAGAGGCCTTGAGTCGCAGATGCCTGGGCCTGTACATATGTTTGGGTGATTGCTATGCTTGTTCTCTTCCCTGTGGTTGGAAATTAATTATAGAAGCCATGATTTATCGGGCACTTACTGCATTTAATCTCTCTAACAATCTCCTGGGGTAGCTGTTGGTACATCTGTCTTGTTTATGAGGCTTAGGTTAGGTAACTCGTTCAGACTTAGGAGGTTGACTGTTTCCTGCACCAGAGAGTGGGTGCTGGAGGAGGCAGCCGGGTGCAGTGGTGGGTATCCCCAGAACACCACTCATTCCATCCCGTTTCTGCCTCCCGCCCCATTCTCCTCACCCTGGGCAGTGGTGTCTGAGTATAGGGCATCTCTGCAGCGGCGGATGAACCCCAAGCAGGAAGAGAGTGCCTTTGAGAGCCCGCCACCGTCAGATGCTGGGGGGAAGGGCGCTCTGGCAGACTGCACTCCCGCACCCACGCCCACAGAGGTGAGCACCGCTAACTGCCCGGGTAGAGTCTGGTGTGGGCAGGCTGCCTGGCCTCCCTGTTACCAGCCTGTTCATACTGAATAGCTCCTGGGCTGGCCTCCTCCTTCCCAGGCCCGCCTCCTCTGAAGTACTTAATAGTAATAACTGTGGTAACAAGGGCTGTGCTATGCTTTATTGAGCGTTTACTCTGCTGTTCAAGTACTTTATAGACCCAGGATGTGCAGGATATTTCTGAGAATGAGGTTACTCTCCTTGTAGAAGAGAAGGCTGAGGCCCAGAGTGGCTGTCCGCAGTCGGCGGGGTCGGGAGTCAGATCCTGCCCCGTGGTTCCAGAGCTCCTGCTCTCAAGCACCATGTTCTGCAGCCACCGTCGGTCCTTTCGTGGCCTTGGTCCCTCTCTCTGTCCTGCTCGGTTGGAGATCGCTCTCTTTCCCGACTTCCTTCTTGCCGGCAGGTGTGCCGTTTCCTCTGAGGTGTGAGCTGCTGTTTTGAGAAACCTGGGTGCTGGCTCTGGGGAGGTGGCCTCTCCCCTGGGGGCAGGGCTGTCACTGCTCTGACCGTTGAAGGATCTTTCTTCCCAGGACCTCACGCCAGGCAGTGTGGAGGAGGCGGAGGAGGCCGAGCCCGATGAGGAGTTTAAAGATGCGATTGAGGTGGGTGGCCTTCCCCAGCACCCCGACCTGACCAGGTCAGAAGTTGGGTGGTCCTGGAGCCGTGTGGACTCTCACAGTCCAAGTCTGGGTTTTTAGAGTTCTCTTATATCCAAGTGAGAGGGTAAAATGTGCCCTGCGCTCAGACTCACTGGTTGAAAGAATGCCACTGAACCTCTGCCTGTCCTCTTGCTGACCTTGGCATCTGTCCTGGGTGCCCAGGGCGGGGGTGGCTCTGGAGGCCTCTGGGAAACGCCCTGCTAGGGGAGGTGGGTCGTTTACTGCCTTGACTGGAGACTGTGGGCCTGGCGCCTTTGATGTGGGGCAGGCAGAGTTGGAGGAGGGCATTGCCCCGGTCTCTGCCTGCTCTTCTGAAGGATGAGGTCTGTCAGATGTCCCTTTGAGGGGTGAGAATGGGAGTCTGGAGAAAGCAGTTGCATGGCCAAGTGCTGGGTTGGGGAAAGTTCAACAGTCTGCCTGGTTTTAGGACAATGGTTCACACTGGTAGTTTGCAGAAGTGTTTCATTTGGCACGCAAAGCTTTAATTTTTTAGCCGATATTTAAAAATTGGAGGGACTATAGTAAAAACTCTGGATTTTTCAATTTTTCTAAAAACTCAGCAGCTCTGGGAGCCCTGAGTCTGCAGCGGTCAGTGTAGCTAAGGAGAGACTGTCTGCTTCAGAGAAGTCACACCATCCCCACCAGTTCCTGTCATCCCCGGTCACTGAGTCCTGGTGGCATTTGCCATTTACTGTCATGTTTGCTCTATGGCTTTTTTTAAATAGTGGGAATTCACTTCTTTTTGTGACTCTTGTAAAGTGGGGGATACAGGAAATGGGGGTCTTGGGAGTTTGCTCCAGGCCTGTGGTTTTCACCCAGCTGGCTCCGCTGTTACTGCAGCCTCATCCGCATGGACGTTTCCGTTTTCTACTGCTGAGATTTCTCCAAAACCTGAATGTACGACTGTGGACTCTTAAGGCGTGACCCTTGAGTATGCAGCTTCTCCCCAGCTGACTGATGTTGGGATCCTTGACGGGGCCTCTGTTAACATCGCCCTTCAGTACATGCTCAGAGGCAGTGTAGTAGCATTCCTGTGCTTCCTCTCGCTTGGGGATCCCGGCAGCTTCCTTCTTGCTATCTTCTCTCTGTTTTCTTTTCTTCTCCCCCGCACCTTGGGAGGCAGGAGACCCACTTGGTTGTGCTGGTAAGTAGGAGCCTTGGCAAGGTGGGCAGGGGCTGAGGGGATTGAGGATGGGTGGCTGAGCCGAGGTCGCCACGCCTCGCGGGGTTCGCCACGCACGCAGGTCCCAGAGCCCTGTCACGAGGGACGGGACTGGAAGGCGCTGTTCCCGCAGGAGGATGACGAGGGGGCCCCGTGCCCGGCAGAGGACGAGCTGCAGGACAACGGCTTCCTGAGCAAGAACGAGGTGCTGCGCAGCAAGGTGTCGCGGCTCACTGAGCGGCTCCGCAAGCGGTACCCGACCAACAACTTCGGTATGGCCGGGGGAGGGCGGGTGGGAGGCGTCCTGGCCACGGCAGAGGTGCTGTGTTCTGAGGAGTAGAGCTGTGTCCCTGGCACCCTAGGGAGGTAGCACAGGCACAGCGGGTCTGCGGGGGAGGGAGCGCAGGTTCCTTCTCGTGTCTCTGTCCTCATTACTTCTTGTGGGAAGATGAGTTCAGGTCAGGAAGCGCTCCTCTGGGACCGTGGGGCAGTGTGGTCCTGAGGCGGGTAGAGCCACGGCAGGCTGTGGAACGTGCTGGCTGAGTGAGGAGTCTGAGTGTCTAGGTAAACCCCAGTGCTGCCAGGTGACCTTAAGCAAATTATTTAACTTCCCCATGCCTCAGCTTTCCTGTTGTAAAAGGGGACTGACACTGAAGCTCCAATACTTTGGCCACCTGATGCAAAGAGCTGACTTATTAGAAAAGACCCTGATGCTGGAAAAGGTTGAAGGCAAAAGAAGTGGGTGGCAGAGAATGAGATGGTTGGATGGCATCGCCGACTCAATGGACATGAATGTTAGGAAACTCTGGGAAATGGTGGAGGACGGGGCAGTCTGGCGTGCTGTAGTCCATGGGGTTGCAGAGAGTCGGACGCGACTGAGCGACTGAACAGTGACAGAAAGGAATGGAACAAGTTCTCATCGCACAGGGTTGCTGTGGGTCTGAAAAGAGAGAATGCTTGTGAAGTGCTGGCACATTGCTGGCTGGTTCATAGTAAGTGGTTCATAAGGGGCGCTATTACCACAGGAGGCCCTGGTCTTTCTTTCAGGTGCCTAGCACTGTCTGGATCTTTCCAGTCCGACTGGAAGCAAATGGAAGGAAACACTGTCTTCCTGGGATGATAGAGCCCCGGCTTCCCTTCTCCCCAGCCAAGTCCATAGATTGGCCAGTCCTCATTATACTGACTGTGGGGTGGGTCCAAGAATGTGACCTTGGAGAAAGGTGGGCTTGACTGTCCTCACAGCTTGGAGGGACTTCCCTGGTGGCGCAGATGGTGAAGAATCTGCCTGCAATGCAGGAGACCCAGGTTTGATCCCTGGGTCAGGAGAGTCCCCTGGAGAAGGAAGTGGCAACCCGCTCCAAGATTCTTGCCTGGGAAATCCTATGGACAGAGGAGCCCCGAGGGCCCTGGTCCATGAAGTTGCAAAGAGTTAGATACAACTGAGCTGACTAACAAGCTTGGAAGCCTGGCTCTGATCATGAGAGCGGGAGCCAAGCCAGATGAAGTTATAGCCGGAGCCTGGAGAACCGGAGACTCAGTGGTCTCCCTGGTCCTGAAGCAGAGGCTTGCTTCTGCCTGTTGTCAGCAGACAGGGAGGAGGATGGGCTGGCTGTGCCATGAGATCTGGAGGGAGAGAGTCCTGAGGAAGCCCGTGGGGTTTATTGTGAGGTATTTGACCTGGGCGCTCCAGGGCCTGCCTTCCTGCTCCCGCAGCGACCAGGGCAGTTGTTTCCTGAGCGGTAGGCATCCTGGGACACCCTGTTCTTTGCCTCCAGGCATTCAGGATCCCTTCCTTTTATTTGTGATGGTTGCTGACTGCTGCCGCTTGCTCTGCGTCCAGTGCACTTTTACTTACGCCGTCTCAGTCCTTAGAAGCAGCCGGGTTTCAGAAGTCCCAGATGGCATTACCCCAGACTTAATACTCTTGTTCTGGCAAACTGTACTTTCATATCTGTGAGTTTTAAATAAAGCCCCTTAGATGTTCCCATTTTATAGGTGAGGAGCCTGAGGTTGAAAAGAGTGACTTGGCCAGTCTTCAGCCAGTACACGGTTGAGCTGTAACTCAGATCCACCTTATCTGATCTCACTCCCACATTCTTTCTAGCTCACCATCTTCCCTTTGCCCAGAGTGTCAGTCTGTGACCCAGCGCCTTCCTCCCAGCCCATGCTGCTTGCTGAGGAGAGGCAGAGGTGGGCTGCCTTGCCCTGATTTTTCGTGTTGGGAGCAGAGTCCCAGAGCAGCCTGCTTCCTGGGGTGGCGCCACCCGCTGGCGGGGTGCCGTGCTCTTCTGTGTCCTTCGCTCCGCCTGGGCCCTGAGCTGGCTGACAGCAGCAGCACCTGCCTCACACCCACTGGTGTCAGCTCTCTCCCTGCTCTGGCTGGGTCCCCTGTCCTCCAGTGCAGGCAGTGTGTCCCCACTTAGTGAGAGCTATGGGGGACTCGGTGGACAGCCCACGTCTCTTTGGGTCTTTGTGTGAAGGTGAGGCCTGGTGCTCTCTACCTGGCCAGACGGTCCTGGAGGCCCGGCTCTGTGCCCTGAGCCTAATAATTGCTCTGATCGGGTCATCGGAGGCCTCCAGGCCCCAAGTTGTAGAAATGTCCTTCAGTGGTCTTGTCTCCTCCCGGGCTTTTCCAGGACCCAGCCCAGCTCCCTTCCCTCCCACAGCCTTTGGCTGGGCTCTCTGGTCCCTTGCTGTAAGCACCCTCCTGCCTTGTGTGGACTCTGGCCTTTTTTCCCCTGGCTCAGTGACCCCCATCTGCATGGAGATTTCTGCGCTGAATTGTGGTCAGTATTTCTGGCGGTGCCCTTGGGACTTCCTTGTTCTCATCAGTTTCTGCTTCAGGAGCTTGTTGGAAGTCACAAGGGCCCAGCGTGGCCTTTCCTCTCCTCCGTGCTTTTGGGTTTTTTCTTTCGGCCGCGTGTACGCCCTTCATCCCTTCATCAGACTGTGTCATTGTCGCAGCCTACCTTTCCCTTCTTTAATTTTCCTGCAAGCATGGGTGGGTAGCAAGCACAGCTTCTGTTAAGTCCCTTTGCCTTGATGTAGTATCTGAAGGAATGATCGGGGGAATTCCCTGATGGTCCAGGGGTTAGGGCTCCACACCTCCACTGCAGGGACACGGGTTCAGTTCCTGAACAGGGAACTAGGATCCTGCATACCATGTGGTGTGGCCAAGAAAGGGGAGAAGAAAAAAGAGTGATCAGTCCCCTCTTCCCCATCTTCATGTCTTCTTGCACCCCCGTTGCCTCCTCCCAGCTGCTTTCTAAGCTGCTGTTGCTGCTTCTGCTTAAAACCTGGTCTGAAACCTTGTGGTCCCACCTTGTGGGATACCATCTTGTGGTATCCACCCCGGCCTGCCCACCACACACGTGCCTGCACCTCTTGCCCTGCGAGGCTTCTTGGTTGGCACTTAGTTCTGAACTTCTGTCCTGGAATCTTCAGATGACAGGAAGCAGGAGTCTGGTGTTCAGGAGGTGTTTCTCCCTCTAGCTGTGGGCAGAGTGTTTGTAAGAAGATACTTTGGAAGGGATCGTGTCAGGCGGGTTTCATCTGAGATCGTCGGAGCGATGCCTGTTGTCAGGTTCCTCCCACCTTGGTGTCATTTCAGGGGGAGGTTCTGCTGGATGCTCTTCTGTTTGGGCTGGACCTGCAGGTAGGGGTGGAGGAGGGGCGGGTGGGAGCAGGGGCGGCAGCTCTGTGTAGTCTGGGACATTGGTTTTTCCTTCCTGGTTTGAAACTCGCCTTCTGGCTGTGGACTTTGCTCTCTGCTGCCAGCCAAGGAGCTGGGCTGGGCTGGTGCCCTTAGTGTCCCCATGTAGAAGACCCAGGAGCAGGTGAGAGTTGAGACGTCTGGGCTGGGTCAGAGCTGAGATGCTGCCTCTGTTCCTCAGGGAGCTGTACGGGCTGCTCGGCCACCTTCTCAGTGCTGAAGAAGAGGGTAAGTCTCCTCGAGGGTGCGTTTGCTGGGGACTTGGGACGAGATGCACGGGCGTAGTGCCACGTCACAGATGAAGTCTGACTCCCTGGGCCACGTTAGGCCTGGGGTCTGGTCGGACGGTCACTCGAAGGAGCAGGTCTCCCCTCCCTTGTGTCCCCGCCTTCACCAGCCTTCCTGTGGGGTGTCCCTTCTGGCCTCAGTCCTGCCCTGCTCAGGCACTGCCCCACTCGTGCGGTTGTCCCCAGTGTCGGGGTGGGGTTGGAGACTGACCTTGGCTCTCATCCGCAGCGGAACTGCAGCAACTGTGGGAACAGCTTCTGCTCTCGGTGCTGCTCCTTCAAGGTGCCCAGGTCCTCCATGGGGGCCACAGGTGAGTGGTGCAGGCTGGGGCTTGGGGTCCGCCTCCCACTTCTAAGAGGGGTGCTGCATGTGGGAAGGAGCCAGGGTCAGTGAGAGGTCCAGGGAACTCGGGGTTTCCTCCATCTCCCATTAAGGAAGGAAAAATGGAAATATTTGCTGCATGGACAAGAGCATATGTATATAATGTATCTGAATTATGAAGTCCAGTAGTGAGTGCCTGTGACCACTTCACTGCAGTCAGAAGACAGAGCGTGAGCAGCCTCCCCCGGCTCCCCAGCTCCATGCCTGCCTTCCCCAGGGAGACCACAGTCCTCAGTCTTTCTCATTGCCTTGGCAATGTTTTTAATAAAAAGCATAGTTTCTTTTCCTTCTATAAAAGCCATACATACTCACTGTAAACAAAACAAAAAAACCAAAGAAAGGAAGGCATTCCTAATCTCTTTCAGAAAGAATTGTTAGGTGTGGACCCGTCTGGGTCATTAATGCCATCACACGTGGGATAAATTCATATGCATGTGCTTAAAAAAAGGGAGCATGTATTACAGACTGCTTTGTAATATGTTACAGTATTAAATTGAATGTCTTTATTTTTTCATTCTTCTGGTCATGCTAGTAACATATGCTTATTCTAGAAGATTTGGAAATTACTATTCAGAAGAAGAAGGAAGAGAAAAATAATCTTGTAATCTTACCACCCAGAGATAATAACCACTGTTAAAACATTTTGGAAAATTTTCTCCTGGTATTTTATTTTAAAAAGCATTTTAAAAGTTATTCTTTTGGTGCCAAAATAATGCCTAACACATAGAACATCTGGGAGAGGCTTGCTGTTGGCATGGTCACTCCCGGAACCCCCAGGTCCCGTGGAAAGAGAAGTCTCTGAGGGCAAGTGCGTGACCTGGGACAGTGAGCTTGTAGGCTGGGGGAGGGTGGTCTGTGTGGGGCTTGGGGTGGGGTGGGGTGGGGTGGGGAGGTGGTTCCAGTTGGAGGGGCAATGAGCCAGAGGGCATGAGGAAGCTTCTCACCAAGTTCTTCCTCCTTTTCAGCCCCCGAAGCCCAGAGAGAGACTGTGTTTGTGTGTGCCTCGTGTAACCAGACCTTGAGCAAGTGAGAAGAGGGGCCAGGGTCCAAGAGGCCGCCTGTCCCCGGGGCCAACAGTGGGCCCCGCTCTCCCCACCCTTAGCCTTGGGCAGATGTGGTCTGAACGCCAGGGAGGCTTCCCCTCCCGGCCCCCGCTGTCTGCATCCGGGTTCTGGAGCGGTCCCCCTTCCTGGGATGGCCAGTAGTGGTTGCTCCCCGGCCAGGACTGGCTTGTTTGCCCTGCTCTGTTCTGGGTGTTGGGGACTCAGGGCTGGGCAGGAAATAGAAGTTAGAGGGCAGCAGTGAGCCAGGCCTGATCTGGACTGGTCTTCTGGGCATCCCTGCATGCCTGGGAGTTCTCTGATGCCGGAGGTCAGAGATGGGGAAAAGTGCCCTACTGGGTACTGGGCCAGGCCCTTGTCCTCCCAAAGCCTGCAGAAAGGCTTGCACCGTGTCCCAGTTCTGCTGTTTGAATGTTCCTGCAGGCGTCAGGAGCTCATCATTTCCCTGCCAGAGGGCACGGCCAGGGCTATCAAGACCAAAAGTACTTCTAGAAACAAGGTCAAAGTTCCCCGATTCTCTCAGAGGAGGGCCTGGCAGAACCCTTCAGTATTAAGCAGAGCAAAACACGGGGAGCCGCAGCAGCTCAGAGGGTCTCAGCCACACCCCGCAGGACCCTGGCTTACAGACTCTCAGCGCCACCCCGCAGGACCCTGGCTTACAG
>SJYQ01002654.1:233732-253730 GCA_006410935.1 Redunca redunca | reverse complement strand
TCAGGCTGGCCAGGAGGGAGTGTTCTGTGGCTGGACAGAATGAGCCAGGGCTCAGGCCTTGCTGGGCCTCTTGGGTGTCCGGTCCCAGGGAAGAGAGTCCTGGGGGCTCTGACAGCAGGTGTTGGGGGCAGAGGTGAGGTGCAGCGCGGAGCCTGCTGCCTTTGTAGGGGTGAGTGAGGAGCGCCTTGCCGGGGCCTCCCAGGATGGGCTCAGGTAGCCCCTCCTCGCCCGCTCCCTCTCACGGGCTGCCAGCACCCGACAGAGGTCAGTATTGTACTCCGGCCAGAGGCAGCCCAAGCCCTGTGTGTTCAGTGGAAAAATAATTCCTGGGCCTGGTTGACCATAGAAGTGTCCATAAATATTTGGTTGGGGTAGGAGGCTGGGAGACAAGGGGCGGATTCAGGGAGCCAGGTGGGCTGGGCAGGCTTTGGGCGAGGGTGGGTGGCAGCGGTGTCCTCAGAGGAAGGAGAAACAAGCGGGCCCTCGGCGGCTCCTGACCTGTGGTGGGGCCACCTGACTGCCAGGGAGGTGATTTATGGCTGGCTGTCAGACCACCTGTTAGCTGGCACTGTCCTCTTTGTTTCTCGCTTCTCCGAGAGCTGTGGGAGCAAGCCAGGGTTTTTCCTCATCTCGAGAGAGAACGTGGCTCCTTTGTTTCGGAGGAGCAGCAGGTCTTGATTGGACTTGGGATTCCAGCTGAACCCCAGTTGGTGAGGAAAGCAGTCTAGGGGTGTCTGCAGCCCCCCTGCTCGGTATATCTGCCCTGTCCTTCAGCATCTGCTGATGGTACCCCAGGATGCTTTCCTGGCATCATCCCTCCCATATTCTGGACATTTGAGTGACAGTAGCCTGTCGCCTCCGTTTCAAGGTTTCTCCCCTTGCTGCCTCGTCCAGCTCAAGGTAGCAGCCTCATTTTGCTCTGAGCTCACCCAAGAAGCCCCTGGAAGCGTTAGAGCTGGTCCCCTCCCTGCAAGCAGGACCAGGACTGCTCCAGCCTGAAGAAGCTCAGCCCCCCTCACCCTCCTCCGGCCTCAGCCATTGGGTTATCTGAATGGAAGTTCTCAGCCCTGGCTGCACACCACCCAGGGGGCACCTGGAAATGCTGATTTCGGAGCACCCTCCAGAGGTTCAGGTTTAATTGCTTTAGTGTAGGGCCTAGTATTTTGTAAAAGCTCCCCTAGTGCTTCAAAGTGTTAAAGGTCTGAGCTGCTGCGGTTCTCACCAGCTCAGGCAATACTGATGCTCCAGGGACCAGCTTGGAGTAGCACCTGTTCACGCCACCATCTCCTACACGTCCAGTGTCCAGGGGTGTCTGAGCTCTGAAGGGGTAGGAGTGACAAATTTAGGCCACTAGCCCTTCAAAGTAGTTCCCTGTGGCCCAGCCTCCTGGGGGCTCCTTGGAGCGGGCACTGCCCACGTCAGGGAGATGCTGCAGGACCACGGGAACCTTCTGAGTGTGGGAGAAGGCTGGGGAACTTGGCATCTCTGTCCTTCCTCTGAGACAGAAGGATAGTCATCCCCAGTGTTCACTTAGTCTCATTGTGGGGATAAGAAGGGTGACCCTTGGTGTGTGTTCTCAGTGGATCCTGCAAAAACATGGGAATTGCTCTTTTTAGGCATTCCAAGTATGTCTGTGTGGACAGACCGTGGGTTACAAAAAGGTCTCTCTCAAAGTCCCTTCTGAATGGCCCCTGGCCCTCCCTCCTGGAACTAGCTGACAAAGAAATCACCTGGTCAAAATCAACTGTTTGTTTTCTTTGATTTAATTAAAAACTTAAAAAAAAAAAAGAAAACAAAATCCTACCTGCATCAGTCTAGTACCTATGGCCTCGCAGCAGAAGCAATAATTTATGGTCATCAGGATATAGGGACACGCGGAGGCTGAGGAGCGAGCTTCTGGGAGGGGGCTGGGCTAGGCTTCTCCCCAGTCCAGTGGGGAAGGAGACAGGCAGAGATGGGGGAGGTGGGAAGGTGTGGCTGGAGGGCACCATGACCCTTTCCTCTGGGGCCTATGATGACATGAAGGGGCATGGGGGCTGGGAACTGTCCCCCAAGTAGCTCAGCCCAATGCCAAGACTTCCCTCTCCCGGGTGAGGCCCCACCGCCAACAGAGGGGCTGACACCACCGGCTCTCCTGGAAGCCACCTCCTCAGGCTGCTCTGAGCCCCGGCACCGTTCCCTCGCTCTCTCCTATCTGCTTACTTTCTGAGACCCTGGGGCTTCCCCCGAACTGAGAAAGGTCTGGTTCTCTGGGAGCAAACCTCCAAGGACCCCAGAACCCCTTGGTCAAGGGCAGCCTGGCTCCGTGTCCATCCCTTAGCGCCTGTGCTTGCCCAGCTCTGCGTGAACCACCTTGCAGCAGGGGCTGGGTCAGCCTGGGGGAGGGGGAGGCCAGGCGGGTAGAGGAGAGAGAGCTCCAGGGATGGGGACCGAGGACGGCACGGCTGGGTGGGGCAGGGAGGAGAGCCCTTCAGTGGGGCTCTGCCGCCCCGTAGAAGAAGGGGTAGTAAAGGGAGCAGGGGTAGGAGAACATGAACTTGACCGCGAACTTCATCTCCTTGTTCTTCTTGTCCCAGCGGTAGGCGGCCGTGAGCAGCAGCTGTCCGTCTACTTTGCGGCCCATGACCAGGAAGCTGCCAGCCAGGCTGTCCAGCTGTGGGCAGGGGCAGCCAGCGCCATTCTTCATGTGCAGCACAAGCCTCTTGGTGTCCTTGCGCTTCAGGGGGCCTGGCTTGAGCAGCTTCTTCTTTTTCTGGGCTCCAATCAGCTTCCGGTCCCCATTCTCTATCTTGATCTCCTTGATGCGCATTTTGACCACTGTGTGTTGGGGGTGGACAGGGGGTCAGCTGTAAGAACCCCGTCAGGCTTGCGTAGGATGCTGGTGACCCCATGCTTGGTGCTCTGCCTGAAGCTCCAGGCCTGGGGCTTGGAGAGATGGGGCTTCCAAGTGTATACTTACAAAGCTCCCACCAGGTGCGGGACTTGTACAGACATTATCGGCTTTCATCCTGACATGAATGGGTGTGGTGGGGAAATGAGGTTTGGAGAGGTGGCGATGGGCCTGAATTCTAGAGCCTGGCTCAAACTGAGATCTGGGCTGTGCCTTTCCATGATACCAGGTGCAGGATGGAGAGCTCTCCTTGGGGAGTGAGGTTGGGTGTGGGCTCCCCAGGTAAGGGAAAATACTGGGGGTGGAGATAACCACTTGGAGCGAGCGTTTGGTGGAGGGGGTCCTTATGATGCAGGAAGGCTAGACTTCGTGATCTCTGGGGATGGATGCTTCCAAGTAGGATTTCTGGCTGTGTGTGTGCATGTGTGTGGAGGGTGTTTGGGGCAGTGGTGGGCTGGTAAATGCTAGGCTGCCAGCTCTGGGGAGGGGCTGCTCTGGAGCACGTGCTGATTTCCCCACTGTGACGCGCAGGGTCAGGAAGCGCTGCAGTCACCTCTATAATGTGTGTGTGACTGTGTAGTGTGGTGCTGCATGTTTTTGTGAATAAGAGGATGTCTGTGGTATGTGTAGGAGTTTGTAGGATGTTTGTGGACCGTGTGGCTAGTGGGCGAGGTGATTAAAGAGCCTAATAGAGCAGGGCGTGGTCACTTAGGGTAGCATCCTCCTTCTTTGGGCCTCTGGGTCCCCATCTCTGGGAGAAGCCAGAGAGTAACTTTGGCCACCCAGGGAGAGACGTTATAAAAATCTTCTTTCTCTCCCACCCGCTCTTTTTCTCTCTTGGACATACACACACCTTGCAGTAATAATGTTCTCTTCCCAAACAGACTAACAACATAAAAGACCCGCTACAGGAACGGTTTCGTTGCTTTCTCTTTTTTAGAGACAATGAGGCTAAGGCACAAAATGGGAACCAACCGGGCAAAGACCACAGGCTGGGCTGTGTGGTCTGCACAGGAGCCAGGTCCTGACTGTCCCAGGAATGAGGAAGCTCCAGGATGAAGCTGTGGGGCTGGGGACCACAGCACCCCCCAGCCAGAGATGCATCAGGTACTAGGCAGAGGTGCCTGGGGACCAGGGGGATGCGCTTCCATCCTGGAACCCATCTCTCCCCTCTGCTGCCCCCATCCATCTCTGGACCAAGCCTGCCTCCCACAAAGAGAATCCAGCCCTGGAGGCCCTTCTGTAGGCAGTGTCAAGGAAAGGCTGCAAGAGCCCTGGCCAGGGATGGACCATGGCCTTGAGGGGCTTCTGAAGTCCCTGGGATGCCAAAAAATAAAAGTGCATTTCTCTGGGGAGAGGGCAGTGGCCACGTGGGCTCTACACTCACCGAAGTCGCTGGAACACATCTGCTCCATGAGTCCGTCAGCGCTGTGCTCCATCTCACACTGGGCACAGATCTTGGTCACTGAAGAGAGAAGCAGGGGTGGGGTGAGGGGATCAGAGGCCAAAGAGCTAAACTTAGGGTTCAGGCTCCCCCACTGCCCAGCCACCTCCGCCTCCCAAGCCTCCACTTCCCCATCAGGAGTCGGGATGATGGTAATGATCATGCTCACTGAGTGGTTGTGAGATTCCAGAGACGAGGTTGTGAAGGGACGAAACTGACCCAGTGGGCACGGCTGCCCCATGACCGTGGCAGCTGTGCCCATCACGTGCGCTGCCTTCTATAGCGCCCGGCCTGTCTCTGTGTCTCTGCCTCCTGGCGGGCCGCCGCATCATGGCAGGGCGAGGGGCTCAAAGAGGGTGGGAGTGGGAGGGCAGAGCCAGGTGGGACTCCAAGAATGGATGGGATTTCCCTGCCTTCCAAGTTTGAGCTCCAAGAAAACCAGAATGAAAGAGCCCTGCCAGGATCCGTGCTGGGGCCATGCTGTTTCTGCTTGAGCGGGTGTCTCTCCCTTCTTGATCCCATTTCTAACCCAAGAATAGGAAGTTTCCCTTCTCTCAACACTCTCTGGTCACAAGACCCCCACTAACCTCGACTCTCAGGTCCCATGTGGTTGCGTAGGACTGGGGATAGCATGGGTGAGGTTAGCTCTGAGGGGTGGGTGGGCTGTGGTGGGGTTCAGTTGCTTTTGGGGGGCTGGGTTAGATAGAAAACAGGGGCAGTGCTGCCCCTTGGGAGAGTCCCAGAGCCAGGGGCTTCCTAGATTCTCATATCAGCCACCCAGGCGAAGCTTCCTTGCCTGGTGCCACTGTTTATTCTCCTGTCTGATGTCCAACAGAGGCTTACTCTGCCTGAAAGGAGGTTGGCAGACAGTGGGGAGAAGAATGAAGGGGGTGCACAGTGAAGGGGAGGCTGAGACCAGAGAGGAATGAGGGGTAATGGGATGGGGGTGGGGTGGAAGGTGGCACTTAAGAGTCTAGAAGTTTGGGGAATCTGAGATTGCTTCCTATTTTACAATGAGGAGACAGAGGCTCAGCTCGTCCAAGGGCTCCTTGTTAGGGGCAGAGCCTGGCACCCTGCTCACCATTCTGCTCTGAGCCTTACCCAGCGGTCTCCCTGCCTGGGGCACTGGGGAAAGAGTGGGAGAACTTAGGATTCCCAGGTGCAGAAAATAGGGGCAGGGTGGAAACCATAGGCCAGAGTTGCATTTAGCCCCCAGTCTTTGGCTACATCTTTCCCCCTAGCCTCTGCCCCTCCCCAAATCCCAACACACGTGGGGGTCCAGGGCTGCTGAGGCCAAAGGCATCTTTAGCAACCCTGGGCATCTGTGGGCTGAGAGAGTGATATAAGGCATTTATCGGAAGCCTCAGGATGGGGTGACAGGACTCCCCCACCCCCACCCCCTGGGATTCCAGAAGTTTAGGAAGGTGGAAGCTGCGAGGGAAAGCCAGGAGAGGCTTCAGAACAGTTGGAATGGGAGAGAACAAATTTGAACGTCCAGAGCCCCAAGGAGGCACTACTCTGGCAGGCCATGGGGGATGGGAAGGCTTGAAGGCTCCGGGGGGACATGCAGGGCTGAGCAAAGACTGTATGTGTGTGTGTCTAGAGGAGGTGGCACCTCTAGAGGGCTGTGGCGTCCATTGGGGTCCGGCTCACGGGTACCCAAGGGCAGTCGGAGCGCAGGGGCGGGGGCGGGAGCGCTACCTGGAGGCGCGGTGGCGGGCAGGTGCCCGAACTGCACAGCGATGCAGAGGTCGTTGTCCAGGGGGAACTTGTGACAGTGCAGCATCTCGGGCCAGGGGAAGCCATAGGCCTCCATGAGCGGCGCGCACCCGGCGCGCACAGCCTCGCACAGCGAGCGGCACGGGTAGATGGGCCGGTCGAGGCAGACGGGCGCGAAGAGCGAGCAGAGGAAGACCTGCGTGTCAGAGTGGCAGCGCTTGGCCAGCAGCGGCAGCCAGCTGCTCGCCTGCTGCTTCACCTCGGCCAGGCTCTCGTGCTCCAGCAGGTTGGGCAGCCGCATNGCGTCAAGTCTTTCTGACCACATCACATAAACTACCTCATTTAATTCTCACAATAATGGTATAAGATGGGTAGGTACTACTACTATCTGTGCTTTACAGATAAAGGCACTGACCTAAAAAGATTAAGTAGGGATTGGAGCCAGGACCTGAATCCAGATCTGATTTCAAGAGTCAGAGCCCGGTCGTGACCAGGGGTTCTGGTTTCTGAGTCTGTAGGCTTAGTGACTCTGTATGTCTGGGGAGTGGGGTGGGGAGGGAGACTCAGAGAAGTGAAGTAACTGGCCCTTGGTCACGTTGCTAACATACGAAGGAGCCATGATTTGAATCCAGATGTTTGGTTCCAAAGACCAGAGAACTATTCAGCCTTAAGATAAATTTCAGCCTAGAGTAGGAAATGCTGAGGGAGGAGAGTGTATCTCCTCTGGGAGCCTAGAGAAGGAAGGAATTAAGGAGGATATCCAGGAAGGCATCAGAGAAGGGGCAGGGTTTCAGGGACCCCACGTTTGGCGTCCATCTGGATCCTGCCTTCCACTGGCTTTCCTGTGGGAGGAGCTTTGGCTAAGAGGCTTAGAGGTGGGGTGGGATGGGAGGGGGCCTTCCTGAGAACCTAACTGGAGACCTGACTCCCCAGGCTTTGTTGGGGAGGGGACCCTGGGGAGGAGTCTTGTAGCAGGGTTTGGGGTGCTCTGAGCTAGGGGGAGAAGTTCTGGGGCACTTGCCTCCTACACTCTTGCCCTCAAATCCTCCCCACCCCATTCTCCTGAATGTCTCGAAGGCTCCCATCTTCCCACAGATCTATCCTTGCAGTATTAGTGGGGAGCAGTGAAGGACCACTTCTCTTAATAGTCAAATGACACACGCACAACACTTACTGTGTGCAAGGCTTGAGATGTGTATCCCACAGATGGGGATACAGAAATACAAAAGACATCGGGCCTGCCTCATCTGATCTAGTTTTGAGAAAAAGACACAAGACATGGCCAAGGAGGCAAAGGAAAATTAGGCAGAGGCCTCGGGTGGAACAGCCTTCTGTTGTTTTGATGTCCAGGAACACACTTTCCTCCCATTTCTCCCTCTCCCAACTCCAGTGTGAGAGGTTCTGGGATGATCACTCAGAAGGTGAAGGGCCGTTCTCTGCAGGGTCAGAGAATGTAGCGTAGTAGTGGTGCAAGACCTTGGACTCTGCAGACAGAAAGAGCCAGGTTCACATCTGAGTGTATACTCTATGAGTGATGACCTTGGGCACATACTTAGCTATTCTGACCCTTCATTTCCTTGTTTGTGAAATAGAACCTCTTCAGCAGATGTTGTGAGGGGCAAACAAAGTGGTGCATGGAAAGAAAGCCTCCTGCACAATGCCAGCACATAATAGGCATCCAGGAATGTTAGCTCGCCAAGGGATATGTGACTTTAGGATATAAATGTGGTGTGTGCCCTGAAAGCTCCCTTGGACACCTTGGCCCTGGCTTGGGAGTCTGAGCAGCAATTCTGCTCCCTGCACTCCAGCTTACCCCTCACCCCCTGCTCTGGGCTTGGCAGAGCTTCTCTACTCCAGGGGAAGTGTGGTTTTGGGCACTGGCAAGAGTGTTGGAGCTCCCAGGTGGTTGAACAAGGTGCTGGCTCCCTGGGCAGCTGTGGTGTTTTTTGGCGTCCCAGTGCCTGGCCTGGACAGAGTGAAGCATTGTTTCTGGGCTGCTTATGTAAGAACTGCACATGGTCTGAGAGCTGGGGGCATCTGTACCTGGCAGCTCCAGGGCCTCTGAAAGGCAGAGGGGCGAGGCTGGAAACCTCCTGGAAGAGGAAGATGGGTAGGCTTTACCTGACAATTCTGCCTTGAGGGCCCCTGAGGCTCCTGGATATGGGGCCCGTGATGAAACTGAGGCGGGAAGCCCTTCATAAGAACCAAACCCGGCTTGGGGCTTGCCCTGGGGCAGCCATTCAGGGAAGCTCTCCCTCTGTGGCCAGGCAGGCTGATTACTTTGGCCCTGGTGCCAGAGAAAGGAGGGGGCTATGCTCTGACATGGTCTCCCTTCTTGATGAGCCTGCTCCAGGGCCAGGGCAGTTGGGCGAAACACTTGGCATGCTGGACATCTGTCCATCCGGGAGTGTCTGCTGTCTGTCCAGGCACCCATTTCCCCCAGGTGATGGAGGGAACCTGCTTGTTCAAAACAATGTGTACTCATGGTTTGTTGTGAGCAAAGTTCTACACAATAACTCTTTGATTGGACTTGCTAATTATGGGGAATTCTCTGATGTCCAGTGGTTAGGACTCCTTGCTAAGATCCTGTGAGCTGTGCGGTGGGGCCAACAAACACCTGGCTAGTTAATGTTATCAAGACCTACATTTTTTCTTCTTTTCTTTTTGGCTGCGTGGGGTCTTAGTTGCAGCATGTGGGAGCTTGTTCGGAGCTTATTCCCTGGACCCAGGATCCCTGCGATTGGGATCATAGATTCTTAACCACTGGACCCCCAGGGAAGGCCCTATTTTCCTGCTTTTTCAGTGCCTACTTCAGTGGTTCTCCTTGTGGTCAGGGTCCCCAGGTGCCTTTGAGGGAGTCTACAAGGTCAAAATTGTACGTAATTTGAAGATCTACTCAAAGTGCAAGACAGACCAATGAATTTTAAGGATTTTATTTTGTTGAGTAAGAAAAATTTATTCATGTGGATTCAGATTCTACATTACAACCAACACTGAAGGAATTGCCACATGTCAATATTTTGGCAGTATCACTTTGATAGCCATAATATCTGAAAAGGCTATTAAAATACTCTCTTTTTTACATTTCTAGGTAAAGCCAACTTTTCTCCATATATGTCAACCAAAAGAACATGTAACAACAGATTGACTGCAGGTGATATCTGACTGTCTTCTGTTAACCTAGACATGAATGAGACTGTGAAAGTGTAAAACGGTTCCACTCTTTTCACTATTTTTTTTGTTTTGTAAAATATAATTATTTTTCACATAATTTGCTATTTCTGTTAACGTAATGGGTATATTATAGTTGTTTGAAATGAATTAATTTTTTTTTCAGTTTTCATTTTAACCATGGTAGATACTAATAGGTATAAATCTATATAAACAAAAGTTCTTTAATTTAAATTTTCAGTTTTTAAGGGTGTAAAGAGGTCCTGAGATAAAAAAGTTTAAGAACCATTGGCTTATTTCCTCTGTTCATTTCTGATAGGCATGTATAAAATCTACTTTGTGGGTTTGCTAATTTTTCTTTTTTTTTCTCTTTTGATTCAGTTTTGCTTTTTACACTTTGAAGCTGCACTGTTAGCAGCATAAAGTTTTGTGATTATTATGTGTCTGGTTGGATTGTAATTTTTATCTGTTTGAAATAGCCTCCTTTGTTCCTTTTAATCTTTAGTCATGGGAAAAATGATTTCATGAACTAACATTTAGCTAGCACCTGCTGTGGGCCAGGTGTACATGAGAAAGAGTGTCTATACTGACCCATGTGGAGAATGTGGGCTCATGAAAGCAGTGAAGCGTAGTGGGAGGAGTCAGGGCTTTGAGTCAGACTGACTGGTGGTGAATTCCAGCCGCATCCTAGTTGTGTGTCTTTGGACCTATGTCTGTTGGACTTTGGACCTGAATTTGTTTATTTGCAAAATGCGGTTAGCAACATTTATTTTCTGGGTGGTGGTGAAGATGTACTGGATACAGGATGAGAGGAGCACGTGGCAGAGCGCCCGGGCATGTAGGAGCTCTGTGATGAGTGCTAGAACAGAGTCATAGCAGGAGACCTGCCACGTTCGTGCCCCTCCAAGGCCTCTGGGGGCGGCAGCGTGTCCCGGGGGGGAGTGCGCCATGGGTGGAGTTGGAGGATCTCAGTTGTGTGTTTTCAGCTTAATAGCAAGTCCCTCCCATACCCTGAGTGTCAGTTTCCTCATCTGTGACATGAGGAACCCAGTCTCTGTCCTGCATTCTCCACGAGGCCATCTTGAGAACAATGAAAAGGAAGGGCTTTGGGGTGATGATGGAGATGAGGCTGACTTTGTCCTTGGCCCAAGGTGGGACCTCTTCTGTCCCCAGCTTTTTTTTTTTTTAATATTTATTTTTATTTATTTATTTGGCTGCTTAGGTCTTAGTTGGGGCATATGGGATCTAGTTCCCCGACCTAGGACAAAACCCGGGCCCCTGCGTGGGGGGTGCAGCATCTTAGCTGCTAGACCACCAGGGAAGTCCCTGTCCCTGGCTGTGTGGAGGTCTTGCCAGCACAAGCTTGCCTGCCTCCCGGGGGAATGTGATGCCTGAGGATGTGAGACTAAATCTCGTCTTATTCCAGAGCCTCCTGGAATCACCTGCCTTTTGCAGTCTCAGTGTTCCCCTGTCTTCACAGCAACTGCTGCTGAGTGTTCAGCAAAAAGCCCAGAGTGAGTGGTCTGTGAAATGAAGAGAACTATTAGTGCCAGTGGGGACCCATGACTATTGTCCCCCAGCATCCTCCCATCCCCCCCCCTCCACTTTCTATAAGAGGAAACTAGAACTTGACCTTCCTGACTCCCAGGCCAGTGCTCTTCCTATCACACTGACAGCTCTGTTTTTCTTTCCAGCATTTTAGTTTTGTCAACTTCAAAGTCAACATGTATCCGACAGGCCCATAGCTGTCCCCCTCTTCCTGCTGCACAACCTGTCTCTGGGCAGCAGTTCAGGAAGCCCTGCTCAGGATCTTGGGGCAGTGGGGGCCTTGTCCTGGAGGGCCTGGGCTTACTGCCACTGAGTCGAGTGGCCAGGGAGGTGACCTCGTCTTCCCTTCCAGGAGCTTGGACACCAGCAGGTTTTCCATTTGTCCTGGATCCCATGTGGTTCTGCAAAAAAAGGAGAGGCCAGACTTGTCCTGGGCCTGGGACTTGGTCTAACTCTAAGAATGCCTGTCTGAGGTACAGGAGGAAGTAAGGTGGAGGGCGGGCATGGCTGGTATTTTTTGGACAGGGCTGGGATGGAGAGAAGGACAAGTAACAGTCCCCTCTTCACCCTGGGTCCCCAGCACACTTGGGAGCCCTGAGGCTGTGGCCAGTGGGCAACCTACATGTTTGGGTTAAGACCACAAACTTTGGAGACATCCCTGGTGGTCCAGTGGCTAAGACTCCACACTTCCACTGCAAGGAGCACAGGTTAGGTCCCTGATCAGGGAACTAAGATCCTGCATGCTGGGAGGCACAGCCAAATATTAAATAATAATAAAAATAAAGACCATGAACTCTGGAGCGGGACTGGATTCTAATTTCAGCAATGCTCCTTGACCTTGGGCAAGTTATTTAACCTGTCTGTGCTTCAGTTTCCTCATCTATAAAAGGAGGACAATAACTCTAGTGCCTTATAGGATTCCTTCCAAGGCTCTAGGTGGTCCAGGCCTCTTGGCTGGGAGAACTCACAGAACTCCAGACCTCCTTATGCGATCCTCATCTCCTGGCCATCATCTCTCTAGGTTGGTTTCTTTTAGCCGCTGGCTTCCCAGCAGGCTGAGGGTTCCACAAGGGCAAGACTTGTCTTGTCCATCTCCGTTTCTCCGGCTCCTGGCACATAGGAGATGCTCAATACATGCTGCATGAATGAATGACTGACTGGATGGATGAATACTTGGTGGAAGGAAGTAGAAGAAATGAGTTGTTGGAGCCAAGTGGGTTCAGGTGGGAGCCACCTTCCTTTACCTTTCTTGGGCTCTTTTGGAATTCTTGGGAGGCCCAGGGAAGATCAGGAGGGTTGTAGGGTGACTGTGGGGAGAGCCATTGAGGACCGAGTGAGTAAGCTGAGAGGTATCAGACACTTGCTGTGGGACTGCGGGTGATGGACAAGCCCTCTAAGCTCGTGCAGACCTCCCCCTTCCCCCTACTCTCTTGAACACTTGTTTAGTGCACTCTAGGTCCCTGGCATTATGTTCTGTGCTTTCCCATCCATTGCCTCATTTAATTATTCCACCTGCACTGTAAGGGAGACATTATCTTCCCCATATAATACGAGAAGTTTGAGACCTAGAGAAGTTCAGCAACTTGCCCAGTCACATAGCCAAAGAGCAGAGCCAGGACTTGAACCCAGGATTTCCCTCTGTGACTTGTGACTTGCATTTGAGAAGGGCTGGGAGCAGGTCTACCTTGTCTAGCCCTGACTCAAACAGCTTTACAAGGGAGGGGGCCCCTGGAGCTGGAGCAGATACTTTGGTGGGACTCAAGTAATGGGCTGCAGTGGTTTGGCCCCCTTTGGCTGGGCCACTGCCCTCAGGGAGTGTGAGGTCTAGAGGGACAGCCAGCTGATAGCCTCTAATCACAGCTAGAGTGGGTTCCTGGTGCAGGGTGGAGAGGTGCCCCAAAGCTGCTCTGTGGAGGAGAAAATGAGCAGTGAACACAGAGTCAAAGGCACCTACAATTAGGCTTTTGTCCCTATTGCTTATGTGGGAACTTGGGTAAGACACAACTCCTCATGCCTCAGTTTCCCCATCTGCAAAATGGGGACTTTCCTTTTGCAGATTGGCTGGTAAGATTAAATGAGAAGTATCTGAAGATTCTTAAAAGTGCTCTAGTGTAAGTGCTGAAAGAGTTTTGTGCAATCACAGGAGGCAGTCAGTGCAGGGTCCCTAATCTCTCAGCCCCAGCTGTGGCTGCAGGGGCCCCTGGGAACCCTAGATTTACAAAATGTTTCAGCTGATAGCTATTCTCTATTTCACTGGCTCCTGACCACCCAGGGTCTGGGAAGGCGCTATTAAAGCTCCGTAAGTTATTCTCCATGTTTCCACAAATCAACATAGGATGGTTCATTTGCCCGTGAATATAAGAGCAGATTTCTTTGCTTTTAGCTGGAATCACACGCTCACAGGATGGAACTCCCTCTCTCACGCCAAACAGAAGAATTGGCAGTCCATGCATCTTTGATTATTTAAAAAACAGAGGCTGGGAGAGGGAAGTGCGTGGCTCTGTAAGGGGAACTATAGGTCAGAGAGGCCCCAGGGACCTTTGTGCTCCTGGTCCAGGGAAGGAAGTCAGGAAGCCCCTAGGAGGTCCTGGAGGGCAGGCCATGGAGGGGAAACCCAGGGCAGGAGTGGTAGGGGTGGGGGCCAGCTGTGGGGGGAACCCTGGGCAGACAATGGCCTCATTAAGGAGAGGGTTCGGGTGGGGAGAAGCTGGGCAGGGCCAGTCAATCTCCTCTCCCCAACCCTAGCCAATGGAGTGATTGTCCTTGGCTGGGAGGGAGCTGGGGCCCTGGCCTGGGAACTGCTGGGCACTTGCCCTGAGGGCCACCGAGGTGGTCGCAGCTTCTTTGCCTGGCCCCAGAATGGGTCTTCTGTGCTTGGACGCGGAGGGTTCAGGCCACAGTGGGGCTACCTGGTGCTTGTTCTTCCAGCTGTCGGGGGTTCAAGGCATGGGTGCCCCACACAAGGCTTTCTGAAAAGGGCCCCTACTTCCCTCCTGCCCACTGCTGGGAAATTGAGGTCCTGATGAGGTTTGTCTTAGATTTGGGCTTGGCCTCACCAGCTGTGCCATGGCTATAGGCTGGTTGCTCCACATCTTGACTCTCATTTGTTGGAGAAGTGCTTCTCAGTTGGATGGATAGGCCGCCCCCTGCCCCCCACCCCCTGCACCTCATTTGGTCATCAGGACCACTGGGGGCTGCTGCTAGCATTTACTGGGCAGGGACCAAGGATGCTAAATCACTGCCTCATCCAGTCCAGCCCTGTGGGACCAGGACTTGTTCTGCCCCAAAGGCCGACAGGGACCCTGTGAAGAAGCACTCAGATCAGTGCATTTCGCCAGTGGTGTTTTTAAAGTAAGGCGATCCTATTTTCAAATGATGTGGCTTGTGGGAACTCAGCAGATAAGACAGGTGAGAAGTGGGGCGAGTGTGGTGAAGCCTGTGGTGGGGCCCAGAGCCCTGCCCCCAGGCATTCCTGTCCCCCACAGTGGCCCCTGACCAGTGTGGACTCTCTCCAGGGCCATGTGCAGCCAACTGGGCCCTATTTGGCTATTCTGAATGTTCTGATTGCTCAGACTTCTGTTCTGATTGGTCGGTGGTTACCCTGAATCATTGGTCAAAAACGAATCTCTGGTGGCTCAGATGGTAAAGAATCTGCCTGCAATGCAGGAGACTCAGGTTCAATCCCTGGGTCAAGAAGATCCCCTGGAGAAGGAAATGGCATTGCATTCCAGTACTCTTGCCTGGAGAATTTCATGGGCAGAGGAGCCTGGTGGGCTACTGTCCATGCGGTCACAAAGAGTCAGATCCGACTGAGTGACTAACACCTTCATTACCCTGATCCATTGGTCATCTCCTGACATCGGTCAGTGTCTGCACCGTGAAACATGTTACTCCTCACCCCTACATTTGCCTCACGGTTTTTGTTTCTGTTTAGTTGTTAGAAGTATTATGATGGGCAGATGAGGTCTGGGGTTAACTTCCCATGCCTGTGAATTGTTGCTGCCCCCCTGGATCTACCTTGACTAGGCTGGCTGACGTGGGCTGTCACAGGGCACACCCCACAGCCAGGAGGGGAGACAGCTTCCCAAATTTGCAGTGCGAAGCCGGTTAAAATACCTATTCAGATTGCTGGGCCACCTGCAGACTCTAGTTCAGCACGTGTCACTCCCGCGTGGTTCTGATGCAGAGATGTGGGGACCCAGATGGGAAATACTGGCCGTGGAGGGGGTCATGCCGGCTCATCACTTCCACTCCTCCTCCTGATTTTGGACTAGCCACTTTTCAAGGCTCATGGGCCTCCTTGAGGCTAAAATGAGAACTCTTCCCTTCTGGAAGCTCCACACAACCTGCCTCCTCTGCCTGGGGATGTAATTAGTTGGGTTCATGTCCTTCTTGGGCTTCCTGGTGGCTCAGTGGTAAAGAATTTGCCTGCAATGAAGGAGACGTAGGAGATCCCTGGGTTTGATCCCTGGGTCAGGAAGATCCTCTTCAGGAGGGCATGGCAATCCCGTGAACAAAGGAGCCTGGTGAGCTAGAGTCCATAGCATCACAAAGAATCAGATACGACAGAGGACGCCAAGTACGCACACCTTCTTACCTTCTGCAGCACCCATCTCTGATTAATAAATGGTGTTTGCAGACTTTTATATGTGCAGGCATGTTGCTAAGTGCTTTCTCGTCTCATTTAAACCTCTCAGTAAGGCTGAGAGGTAGATGTTATTATCATTCAGGTTTACAAATGAGCAGTCAGAGATGACTGAGGAACTTGCCCAGGGTCGCACAGCTGGGAGGATTCCAGATGATCTGACTCTAACACATATTCTGAGTACAGGCAGGGCAGCCAGCCCATCCCTCTGTCTGCAATTTCATAATCATCCTTCAGTGAGTCTGGCTCATGCCAGCACCATTGCTATTATTAGTAATATTACTGATGAGGATTTTAATCTTAAGACTTCCCTGAGCTTCATACTTCAGGTGAGATCCTTAAAAGGATAGTGGTTGAGAACCGCTTGGGTCCTGGTGAAGATAATTCATCTTTAGAGGGTGTTTGGGAGTCACATCTGTCATCTTGAGATAACAGATCACATCTTCAGAACAGTCAGTCATTTTGCAGATAAAGAAACTGAGGCTCTGAGAGGTTAAGCATTTTACTCAAGGTCATCCAGGCAGTAAGCGATAGAGCTAGAATTGAACAAAGTTCTGACTCTCCAGTCTTCCATGCTTTTCCACTGCCCCAATCTGGATGAAGGAAATGGCAACCCATTCCAGTATTCTTGCCTGGAGAATCCCACAGACAAAGGAGCCTGGTGGGCTACAGTCCATGGGGTCACAAAGAGTTGGACACGACTGAGCGACTGACACATACAATTTGGATTATGCCAGATTAAGGCAGGAGAACTTTCAGGCCTTTCCAGCCCACCCTGAAGGGCTCTGAAGACAGCTGAAGGTCCACTAGAGACAAAGTGGTCAGTGCCCTCTGGACCTAGTTACGTGGCCAGGCAACTTGGGGTCATCAGAAGGTGCATTCTTTCCCCTCCACTCACCCAGCCTCTAGCTTCCTGGAATTTTTGTTAGAATTCCAAATTACTTGGCAATAAGTCCTCTTCCCCACAGTTTTTGCAAGCAGGAACCAGACACCCTTCAGCTTCCAGACTGTACACTTTCACACCCTTGCCTGCTTTAAACAGGTGCCAAGGCCCTTCAGCACAAAGCAGGAAGGTTAGCAGGACAGCCAGATGGCCAGGGAGTCTGGTTGTTACTTCCTGGGGCTGATTCTGGGGGGCAGAAAGGACCTCAGAGGCTAACAGACCCCAGCACAGGTCCTTAGCCTACCTCTCCCTGTGCAAGTTCTCTCTTTTCTGGGTTTCAGCTTCCCCATGTTGTAAAAGAAAATGCCATCCTGGTGAGAGTCAGATGAGATAATGTATGTAAGAGGTTTTACCACTAGTATTATTTGATTACCTGAAGGTCAAGCTTGTTGTAAAAACTCTCTGCAGTTATGGACACGTTCTGTATCTGGGTCCTCTAATTTGGGAGCCGCAGCATCACTGACTCAGTGGACGTGAGTTTGAGCAAACTCTGGGAGATGGTGAAGAACAGGAGGCCTGGTGCACTGCAGTCCAAGGAGTTGGACATGACTTAGCGGCTGGACAACAATCCACATATGGTTACTGCGCACTTAAAATGTGGCTCCTGCTACCAAGGGACTGAATTCTAAATCGTTATTATTATTTTTGGTGAGAGGAAATTCACATAACATGAAATTAACCATTTTAAAGTGAATACTTCAGTGGCACTGAGTACATTCACGTTAGATACCACCGTTTCTATCTAGTTCTGAAAATTCTTGTCACCCCAAAAGGCAACTCTTAGGTCCACATTAAGCAGTTTCTCCCCGTTCTCCCACCTGCCCACAGCTCCTGGAAACTGTCAAGCTGCTTATGTCTCCATGGATTTGCCTGTTCTGGACATCTCATAGGAATCTGGTCATGCAGTATATGAACTTTCTTGCCTGGCTTCTTTCGCTTAGCAGAACGTTTTTGAGGTTTATCCATGTTGTAGTGTGACTCAGTACTGTAGTCCTTTCTGTTGCTGTTTAGTTGCTCAGTTGTGTCTGACTCTTTTGAGACCCCATGGATTGTAGCCTGCCAGGTTCCTCTATCCATGGGATCCTCCAGGCAAGAATATTGGAGTGGGTTTCCATTTCCTTCTCCAGGGGATCCTCCCAACTCAAGGATCAAACGCACATCTCCTGCACTGGCAAATGGACTCTTTACCACCAAGCCACCATTGGCTGAATAATATTAATTTTAGTTAATTTAAATGTAAATAACCCTGTGTGGCTGGTGGCTACTGTATTGGACATCCAGGAACCTCTGGACCCTCTCTGGGCCAGTGAAGAAACAGAACCTCCTATTGTCTGCTGGTACCTAAGGGGACCCTAGGGGAGAGGGGAAGGAGCCTGGAGGATGAAGAGGCTGAGAAGGTGCCCCAGGTTCCCTAAAGGAGCCCAGAGCTGTGGGTGATGCCTGACATGCTTGGTGTGTTTTGTAAGTCAACCTGTTCCATCCTTACAGCATCATTTGACGTGGGTCTGACTTGCCGTCATCCCTGTTTTATAGAGGGCAAGACTGGGACTCAGAGGGATTAAATCACTTGCACAAGGTCACACAGCTGGTGAGAAGAGGTGGGTCTATAAACTTGGGTCTGGTCCCTTCCCAGCGCCCATAATCTTCACCCCTAGACCACACAGTGTTTTGACCCTGATCCTGGGGGCTGCTGCTCAGGTGAAGGCAGATCCAGGACCCCAGCTGCCCCTGCATACCTTGAGGCAGGGCTTTCAGTGGCATCATCCCACATCAGCATCCTGAGCTAAGAGCTGCCTGGGACCTGGGTGTGGCAGTCAGGGCAGGGTGGCCAATGGGACAGCTCAGAAGAGGATTAAGGAGGAGTAGCTGCCATCAGCTCCCCACTGGTTATCAATGGGTAACCAGACCTGTCGGAGCTCCCAGTGCCTTTTCAAGCCCCCCACTATTAATTGATCTGGGAAGGCGACTCTGTTAACTGCAGACCCAGAGTAAACAGGGTTGGGGTGAATGGGGCTGATAGCAGATAGCTTTCTGGCTGTGCTGCCCTTTGCCCTTTGTGGCAGGGGCAGTGGGAAGAGGCAGGGAGTGAATTGGAAGGAATTGTCCTAGGAATGTCTTTGGAGTCGGGGAGGGAAGACTGTCTTCTTGGGACCCCAAAGGGTCAGTGTTATGTCCTTCTGGAAAGAAAACCTTCTGCTGGGCTCCCTGTTTGCTGTACTCTGCCAAAGGGCTGGGGGCCATCAAAGGGCTCTGATGTTCATCTCTTTCCATCTCTCCCCTTGTCCATCCATCCGCTTTTTTTATTCCTTTCTTTCAGTATCTTTCCATCCTTCCTTTCTTCCATTCATCCACTCTCCCCGAATATCCATCCATCTGTTTTTCTTTCTTTTTCTCATTTCATTCATCCATTCTTTCCTTATTCTGTCTGTTCATCTGAAAGTCCCTTCTTCCCACCACCCCGGCCCCCCCATCCCTCACTCATCTTCATATACTTCCTTCTCCCTAGGAAGTGATTATGTGTTTGTTGAGAAATCTAGGGAGGCGGTTGGGGGCAGTCCTTTGAGCCCCTGGACTTCTGAGTCTGCCCCTGCGTGGTCCTGGTGGAGTTAGCTGCCTGACTTCAGCGTAACCAGGGGAGTTATGCTGGCCACAGCTGAGTGTGAGATGGGGTCTCTCTTTCCTTGAGGGAGGATAGAATCTCCTTCCTTCAGCCTAGGGACGGCATGACTGATTCTGCAAGGGGGGACACATGGAGAGTGAAAGGGGTCGCTCCTAACAGTCGCACTTGGGCAATGGAGTAAGTAACCTGAAACGGAGCTGGGTTAGCAGAACACCTGGCCCACCTCTCTTAGTCCCAGCTGGAGGGCCTGTGACTCAAACAACCTTTCTCTCCCAAAGCTGAGCCTGGATTTGGGGTTGAGTACTTGTATCAGCATGAACCCCTTGGTCAGAGTTTCATGTCTGACTGCCTCTGGGAACCCGCACTCATTGTGACATGGAACAGTCCTGGCAGGGTTTTCCAGAAGCTGGTAAATGCTAACAATACTGCATGGTGGGCAATGCAGATATTATCATACCCCTTTTACAAATGAGAAAATTGAGGCTGAGTTTGAAGGGGTTTTCTGAAGCCTCACAGATGGATAAATAAATCCTTCAACCCACTCCCAGTCACTCTAAATAATGTCGGACCTACAACCTGGTTTCAAACCCCAAACCTGTTCCCATTTTATAGATGAGACACCTGAGGCTGGAGTTGGGAGGTGAGTTTCTCATTAATCTATAGGCTGTGGGTTGGTGGAGGCTTTGGCAGCTCAACCCCAGGGCAGGCATGGCCCCCAAGAGTTTACAACAGCAGGATGTAACAGGGGCTACCATTGAGTAAGTCTCTATTGATTGCCAGGCCCTGTCCTGGGTGCTTTGCACATTTCCCAGGGACCCAGCCAGTTTGGGTGGGCGAGCAAGATGGCGGTCCCCTTTCCTTCTGCTCCCCGCCCTCCTGCAGAACTCTTGGGTTGATCTGGGGGCAGGATGTGTCCTCTCAGGGCCCTGCCACCACCCATTAATCCCTAACTGCTGCAGCTGGGAGATAAGATAGCACCAGCCCATTAATCAAGGCTGCCTGGCAGGGAGGATGGGGG
>SJYQ01002654.1:164311-233609 GCA_006410935.1 Redunca redunca | reverse complement strand
TATCTGGGTGGGTGGGTGGGTGGAGCCTCCACTGGGTACCTGGGTAGGGGGTGGGGGGCGGTGGCCCTGAAAGCCAGCCTGAAGGTGCACCTGGGTTGAGAGGAGCCAGGAGATTGGGCTCTGGCCTTGTGCTCCCTCGGCCGCGTCTGTCTTTAGATAAGCCATCACATCTCTCTGGGACTGTCTGCATCTGAACGAATGCGAGGGGGCTGGACTGGATGACCTGGAGGGAGGGACCTTTTACCATGAATGTGCTGGGTGACCTGCGCTGGGGCAGCTGAAGGGTGGGAGTGAGAAGAGGCACTGCCTTGGCGAAGGGACAGCAGGCTGGGTGGGGGTTTGTCCCAGAACCCTGGGGGGATTTGGGTGGGATTTGCCCAGAAGCCGTGTTAGTCACGCTCACAGGACAGCACGTGGGCAGTGGTGGTGGTGGGGGCTGGGGGTGAGATGGGAGAGGGAAATGGGCCTTAGAGCCTCCTCGCCCTTCAGGTGGCCAAGCACTACTTCTGGGGGCTGGAATCGTGGCACTGGGTTCGCACCCCAGCCCTGCTACTGTCTGTAATCTTGGATGGGTACTCAACCTTTTGGCACCTCAGTTTTCCCATCTGTAAGACAAGGATGATGGTGTTTCCCTCTTGGGACTATTGTTAGGAAGATACATGTGAAGTGCTTATTAGCTCAATGCCTGGCAGATGGTAGATGCTCAGTAAATATTAGTTATTATTCTTTCTTCCATGGCCAGTTCCACAGGGTCTGGACCCTCCTCAATGCAGATTATCTGACTACAGTGATGGGGAGGAGACTGGGGCAACTCAACCCCAAAGCAAATGCTGGTCCAAGGATGCTGATTACAAAGTGTCTTAGTTGTGTTTTTATTCTAATAAACATCAAACTTAAAACAGCAAACATCATCTCCACAGTTTCTGTGGGTGGGAAATGTAGCCGCTTAGCTGCGTAGCTCTGACTCAGGATGTCTCATGAGGTTGCAGTCAAGACGCTGACCAGGCCTGCCTGCCATTATCTGAAGGCTTGACTGGGGCTGGAGCACTTGCTCCCATGTTCACTCATGTGGCTGCTGGCTGGAGGCCACGTGGGCGGCTTGAGTGTCCCTACGACCTGGCATCTGGCTTCTCTGGATTGAGAGATCCAGAAGCAAACATGGAGGAAACGGAGTGCTTTTCATCACCTGCTCTCTGCAGTTTTGTCATCATTCCCCCTTTATTCCATTTGTTAGAGGCAAGTCACGCAGGCCAGCCCACGCTCAAGGGAAGGGAGGAATATCAGAGAGAGACATAAGCAATAACAGCTCTTTTATTCTTGGGTGCTTTGTGCTGGGAACTTGACACACACAGGTCTCTAATCCCCACAACCATAGGAATTCTGCATCTTTCATGGCTGAGAATACAGTGGTTCTGAGAGGTTAAGTGATTTGTCTAAGGTCACCTAGCCAGGAGGTGTCCATGTGCTATCTCATCCTGGGAGGACATTTCCCATCCCAGACACCTCCCAGCTTCAGCCACACCCAAGCCAGCCTTGGCTTTGAAGCCACATGTCACCCATTTTGGTAAGTAGGCCTCCTTGGATGTAGAATTGATGCTTTTGAATTGTGGTGTTGGAGAAGACTCTTGAGAGTCCCTTGGACTGCAAGGAGATCAAACCAGTCAATCCTAAAGGAAATCAACCCTGAATATTCATTGGAAGGATTTGATACTGAAGCTGAAGCTCTGATACTTTGGCCACCTGATGCGAATAGCTGTCTCATTAGAAAAGACCCTGATGCTAGGAATTGAAGGCAGGAGGAGAAGGGGATGGCAGAGGACGAGATGGTTGGGTGGCATCCAACCATCGATGGATTGATTCAATGGACAAGAGTTTGAACAAGTTCCTGGAGTTGGTGACGGACAGGGAAGCCTGGCGTCCTGCAGTCCATGGGGTCACAAAGAGTGGGACGTGACTGAGCAACGACATGAGGCACCTAGACAGGGCATGTAAAAAGCAGGGCCTTTTAGAGTCACGCTGACCTGGGTTCGGATTTTGACTGCACCACCTTCACTATGCCTCTAGTCTATAGGGTGAGTGCCCACCCAGCAAGGACAGATGAGGTGTGTGATGTGGTAGTGTGCATTGCTTGCTGTTATTGTCACAGGCTAGGACTGGGTAGCTCTCGGGGCTGGTCTGCTAGACGGCTGCCTTCCCTCTGAATACTGTGCTCTCCTGGTGGAAGCCCTGTCCTGCTTCCTGGTCTCGAGTCCCTATCCAGGCCTTGCTTGGCAGAGACAGAGCATCTGAGGCGTTTGATGCTTTGCCAGCTCTGTGGGTAAGGCTGAGGCCAGAGTGTGCTCCAGAGCTGCAAGCCTCAGGGCAGTGCCTTCTCACTGTGGCAAGACTCAGGCCAGGCTACTGATTCTCCTCAACTCCCCCACCCCTCCTGGCTGGGAGCCCACCTGAGCCTCTTACTCCTGCCTTCCAGCATCTCCAGTGTGGAGGGACCGCTATGCACTTGCCCACTTTAGCCAGCAGAGGGAGCAAGTGCTGTGTCTGGGAAACTGGGAGGCTCCAGGCTGCCTAGCAGAGGGTGTTCGTCCCAGAAGCTCCCCATGGGGTGGAGTGGGTGACTTGCAGTGGAACTGGCAAGGGTGGGGGCTTCATCCCTTCTGAAGGGAGCTGTCTGTGAAGACCTAGGGCTCTGGGTGGGGCCATGTGAAAGGAAGAGAAAGGGATCCAGAGGAGGAACAGCAGCCGTCACTTCTCACTCGTAATCTGTTTGGTGAACGTGTTCAGGGCCTACTCTGTGCGCCGGGAGCCCTTGTCACATGGCGATCCTCACTGGGCTGACGTTCGAGGAGGGAGACTGGGACAGGCAGATGTGCAAGTGGAGTAACTGCAAACGTGATATAAAGGGCGTAAACAGAGGGCTGGTGACTCAGATGGTTAAGAATCTGCCCGCAGTGCAGGAGAACCGGGTTTGATCCCTGCATCAGGAAGATCCCCTGGAGAAGGGAATGGCTACCCACTCCAGTAACCTTGCCTGGAGAACTCCGTGGGCGGAGGAGCCTGGCGGGCTACAGTCATGGGGCAGCAAAGAGTCGGACACGACCGAGCAACTGAGCACGGGAGAGGCCATGCCTGGGGCCTGGCTCCATGACTTAGCAAGGTGACAAGGTGGGGCTGAGGTACAGCCAGTCTGGGGGTGGGAACTGCTTCTTTTACAGGCGCTTTCTAGCTTTGGGGTCCCGTCGTCACCAGAAAGCTCCACATGTCACCGTGGGAGCTGACCACCTGCAGGCTTATCCACGGAGCCAATCCTTAGAGGCCCTGGGGTCGGTCAGGCGTGGCTTCCAGCCTGACTTGGTCACTTGCTGACTGTGTGACCTTGACTGAGACACCTCACTTCTCTGTTTTGGCATCTCCAAGGACTGACGGGGGTTCCTACAGAGCACGTGGACTGGGCTGTGTTCATCCAGCTCTGTCTCTGGACAACTGGGGGTCTTAGACACGTGTGTAAGTTTTCTGTTGCTGTGGTGATAAATGTCCACAAACTTAGCTGCTAAAGCAACTTACACCCATTCATCATCTCAGTTTCTATGGGCCAGGAGTCCAGGCATGGATTAGCGGGATCCTCTGCTCAGGGTCTCACAAAGCTGCAGTCAGTATCTGCTGGGAGTGGGGTCATCTGAGGCTTGGGATCCTCTTCCAAACACATGTGGCTTTTGGCAGAACTAGTTTTCTTGTAGCTATGGAATTCATTGAGGCCACATCTTCAAGGCCAGTAGGAGAGACCTTTCTGCTGTATCACCTTCTTTAAAGGGACTCACCTGATCAGGTCACACCCACCCAAGATAATATCACTTTTGATTAACTCAAAGTCAACTGACTATAATATTCCATTATATTCACTGGTTCCACTCACATTCAAGTTGAGGGTACTATTCAGGCCAGGTAAACTAGGTGGTGGGAATCTTAGACTTCTAAGGCCATCTTTATTTAGAATTATTAATATGATGAAATTATTTTCATTAGTAATCATGCAATGATCAGTAATGATTATTTCTTAATTTGTTCTTTAGTTTTGAAACAAGCAAACAGAGAAGAAATTTTAGTTTTGAGGATATTCAAATTCAGTAAAAGATATCACATATAAACAAAAATTGCTCACTAAACAAAGCTTTCTACTTGTTACTTCACACTGCAACACAGTTTTTGATTTAAAACACAAAACAAGGCTCCAAGTGTTCCCATAGAATGACAGAACTAAAGGAACTCAAGTCCTGCATTTTTTGTTTGTTTGTTTTCACACCCAGTGGGCTATCATTTTTTATTTTGAATTTACTGTTTAAATGTAGGAATGTGTCGTATCTTGGGGTTTGGGGACACAAATTGTACCTGAAATGTGCTTGAATGAATTGGAACAGTTAGGAACTTACTCCAGAAACACACAAGTAGGAAGCAATAAGGTTAATGGATAAATGGTGGTATATCCATGCAATGGAATATTTTTTGTAGTTCATTCACTCAGTTGTGTCCAACTCTGTATAACCCTGTGGACTGCAGCATGCCAGGCTTCTCTGTCCTCCACTATCCCCTGCAGTTTGCTCAAATTCATGTGCATTGAGTTATTGAACCATCTCCTAGTCTGCCACCCCCTTCTCCTTTTGCCTTCAATCTTTCCTAGCATCAGGGTCTTTTCCAATGAGACAGCTCTTCAGGTGGCCAGAGTATTAGAGTTTCAGCTTCAGCATCAGTCTTTCCAATGAATATTCAGGGTTGATTTCCTTTAGGATCGACTAGTTTGATCTCCTTGCAGTCCAAGGGACTCTCAAGAGTCTTCTTTAGCACCACAGTTCAAAAGCATCAATTCTTCGACACCCAGCTGTCTTTATGGTCCAACTCTCACATTCCATACATGACTACTGGAAAAGCTATAGTTTTGATTATACAGACCTTTGCTGGCAAAGTGATGTCTCAATGGAATGTTATTCAATAAGAAAAAGAAATGAGCTATCAAGCCATGAAAAGACATGGAGGAACTTTAAATGCATATTGACAAGGGAAAGGAGCCGATTTGAGAAGGCTACCTATTGTATGATTCCAACATAATGACATTCTGGAAAAGGAAACCTATGGAGACAGAGAAAAGATCAGGAGTTTTCAGGGCTTTAGGGAGGGATGAATAGACAGAGCACAGCGGATTTTTTAGGACAGTGAATCCATTTTATATAATGTGGAATGGTGGATACATTGTATTTTTGTCAAAATCCATAGAAAGTACAATGCAAAGAGTGAACCCTAAGGTAAATGGTGGATTTTAGTTACTAATAGTCTATCAATACTGGTTTGTCAGTTATAACAAATGTACCACACTTATGCAAGATGTTAATACTAGGGGTAACTCTGTGCACTCAATTTTTCTGTAAGCCTAAAATCACTCTGAAAAATAAAGTCTATTAATTAAAAAAAAATACCACATGTGTAGATAAGTCTGTGTGTATCAAAGGCTGCCCAGATAATTGGATCTTTTAATTAACTGCCACATGGAATACGATGTTTATTAAAGGATAAGGAATGAAAATGTGCTAATTGGAAGTTAACATGTATTAAAAACCAACAGTAACCATAACGCTAGTTTAGAAATTAGATCAACAAGTGATTTTTTGAGGGAAGGATATTTTACCACTGATACAGTTTAAGACTGCTGCTTAATGATAACAAAGTGGAGACTGACTTTTGGTTTGTTTCACTGGTTTTAAGAGTCTCTGCCATTGCAGTCACGTTTTGCCTGCACTGGGGTGGACCACGCCTGCCCCACCCTTGGTCCACCACTGCAACAAGCCAAGTGTTTTCCATCTCTGCACAGCATATCACTGAATGCTGCTTCACATCTCACAAGGTCTTGTTGAGAAGAGAAAGGAACTCTTTCTTCTCGTGTATCTTTTTAAAACATTTAATTTTTGGTAGGGTTTATTTTTTAGAGCAGTTTTAGGTTTGCAGCAAATTTGAGCAGAGTAGAAAGTTCCTGTATACCCCTGCCCCACGCATGCACAGTCTCCTCAACTATGGACAACCCACAGCACAGTGGTACTTTTTTTTTTATAGTTGACAAACCTGCATTGACACATCATGGTTACTCAAAAGTCCATAGTTTAGAGTTCACCCTTGGAGTTGTGGTTCTCTGGGTTTGGACAAATGTATAGCAACATGTGTCACCATTCAGGTGAAGAGTTTGACCTAAAATCCTTTTCCTGTTTATCCTTCCCTCCTTTGTAATCCCTGGCTACCACCGATCTTTTTATTCATAGTTTTGCTTTTCCAGAAAGTCATGGAGTTATACAGCATTTTCAGATTGATTTCTTTCACTTAGTGATAATGCATTTATTTCCACTGTGTCTTTTTGTGGTTTGATAACTCATTTCTTTTTCTCACTTAATACTATTCCATTGTGTGAGTATGCACCACGATTTATTTATCCTCTTGTGTCACACACTCCTCTCTAAGGCAGCCCCTGGCAGTCGAATTACCACAGGTGGCTGACAGGTGTCACCTGGGACGTGGAGGAGTCCAGCCTTCTCTGAAACAGACCAACTAATACATGAAAACATCCTTGAAGGGTTTGTTTCGACTGTCTATTGTTTCCTCGGTTTTTCTCTTGGATAAGACACCTTGGATTCAAAATGTAGAAAGTATTTTTGTTTGCTTTGCATGAATGCTTGGGGGTGCTACTACACTGAGATCACCATAACAAGGCTTGATATTTTTGGTAAGAAACCAGGGTACAGGTCTGTGCGAGGGCTGGTTCACATCTCCTCTGCACCCCACCCAGGGTATGTAGTTCCACTGCTGTGAGGGTGTGGGTCTCAGCGTTCCCACCTGGGACAAGCTCGGGGTTTTCTCTTCTTTTTCTCCAGCCCCGTGTGGACACTCAGATCCTAGCTCCCACTCCAGGACCCATTTCTCCCGAGTAAGCAAATGTTCTCTGGACATTTGAGCGGCTTTGTGGGCTGGGCTTCTCTCTGGATTCTTGTCTTCTCCCGGATCTTAGCCCAGCAGTTCCTCAGTACTTTGTCATCTTTGTTGTTTTCAAGATGTTTTTCCAGTTTTTTTTTTGGGCTCACCTTCTTTTCACTATCCTTAGTAGAGAACTGGCCTGAATTACCTTGTCCACCCTGAACAGGAGTTCACGTGAAGAATGAGTGACTGTGACCTTGCTCTGTGAGAAACAGCAACACCTGCCTTATTCATGCAGGAGACTCTATGGCCTTCCTGGACTGATTTTCATCACAAAGAGCCCCACGCCGGCCAGGCACCCAGCTGTCCTGGTCATGAAGGATGAGTGATGCCATTCCCATGAAGCTACCCTCTCGGCCCCAGTTTTCCTCTCATCACAAGCAGAAGTCGCAATAGTTGTGGAGTCAGATTTGGTTTCAGTCCTGGCTTTGCCACTTGCTCATTCCTTGCCATGGATAAGGAAGTTACTTCCTCTTTTAGGTCTTTGCTTTTTTTTTTTTTTTAATGCTTATCTGCAACCTGGGATTAAGAATCAGATCCCCTAAGATTATTTTGGAAGATAATGTCTGTGAAGATGCCCAACTTGCTGCTTGACACATGTAGATGCTCGAAAAATGTTTGAATGTTAATCTGAACCAGTTACATGACTGTATCGATTTAGTGGCAACTACTAGAAAAATCACCCAAATACCAATAGCTTTAAAAAGAATGTATCTCTCTCTCTCGTGTATCAGATATCTGAAGGCAGGTGGTTCAGGGCCAGGGTGGCGACTCCACGTTCGTCCAGGCCTCAGGCGCGGTTCATCCTGCTGCTCCTGGACCCTTACTGCATCCCCTTGTGGGGCAAGGATGCCACTGAGGCTCCCTCTGCATCCCAGGCGGCAGGAGAAGGAAGGGCAGGAAGGGGCACACATTCAAAGGGACTTCCTGGGGTTCCTGCACAACACACCTGCTTCATCCTTTGGACCAAACCTTGCATCTGGCTCACACAGAGCTGCTGGGGAAGTGGGGACATGGAATCTCTGAGCTGGGTGGCACTTGGCTCCTTGTGAGTTTCTTTTTCTAAGGAAATAAGGAAAAGCAAATTTGGTAGGCAACTGGCAGTTTCTCCCACAGTGACCATGAATGAGTCACTTTTCCTTGTTGAACTTTGGTGTCCTCTTCTATAGAAATTGGTGGCGATGGTCTGGGCACTATTGGCTTTTTGGGTGGCGCGATTCTTCACTGTGCAGAACTGTTTTAATGCGATGCAGGATACTGAACATCTCTGGGCCGTGCCTGTTAAGTGCCAGTAGTAGCCCCAGGCATTGTGATGACCAAAACAACCCCACTCTTTCTAACTGCCCATTAGGATCAACGCTACTCCCTGTTGAAAACCCTTGGACAAGTCGATTCTAAGAGAGTGACATCTGTGAAAGCCGGTGATTCTATGATGCTTGGGCCTCAGTAACTTCATGTGTCACATGAGCAAATGGAAAGGAGAGGATGGGGATGAAAATAGCTGCTCTTTTCATTATCCCAGTGTTGGGAGGAGAAGGAATCCTTATGCAGCTAGAGCCAAGGTCACTGGCCTCCAGGTGGGCAGAAGAGGAGAAAGGACAGAGGAAGGAAGGAGCCAGGACAGAACCTTCCAAGGCATGGCAGGAACCCAGAACACCTGGTCCGAATGGGGGCCCACTGCCCCTCCCAAGGCCCTTCACTGTGCCTCTGGAGGGAGAGCCATCTCTGGAGAAGCTGGCATGCTGGCCTCCGTCTGTCATGATGGCCTCATTAGTGGCTCCCGTGTCCATTGGCGGGACCTCATAAGGGGGGCCTGTCTGACCTTTGGGGCAGCAGATGCTGCGTCTGGCAGGCCTGATCAAGCCAGGGGTGCTGCCTCTTCTCCCTCGGGCTCTCTGTCCTTGCCTGCCTTGGGTCCCTCCAGGGGTGGCAGTCAGGTGGGTCATGGGGTACTCAGCCCAGTGGGTTCTGATAGAGCCAGGGGGAGGAACTGTGGGCTCCAGGGTCACACTGCCTGGATTCAAACCAGATTCTCACACTTACTTAACTCTGTGACTATGCCTGAGACCTCTTTGCCTTGTTTGGTCCTCATCTGCGCAATGGAAATAATAATAGTTCATGCCTCACAAGGTTGCCATCAGGCTTAAATGAGACAATGTGGATAGAACATGGAGAAGCATGCCTGGCGTACTTTGAGCACTCAGTAAGTGGTGGCCCTTGTTCTTCTGGGTGGAGCCCCGCCTCTCTCTTTGTTCCTCGCAGGAGATTCTGGTGCACACAATACGGCTTCTGGATTTTAAGCAGCTTGTCTGAGGTTCCAGAGTCAGCCAAACCTCATGTGCTCTACCACCCCATGATGAAGAGAGACACTCCCTGGAGGGAGTGGGGAGTGGACCAGCTGAGGCCACACAGGGGGCAGAGCCCCCAGCTGCCCCCAGCTGTGCCCACCGCAGGTCTGGAGCTCAGAGAGTCACCTGCCCCTGGGCAGACAGGGACGCAGACACAGGCCTGTATGCAGACTTAGGGTGTCACCTGCAGCCTCATCTCAGAATCTGTGCCGGGATTCGGAGCCACCCAGGCCACTGGCAGGGAAGGGCTCACGAAGGGCTCCTATGAGTTGCCAGCAACTCAGGGCCCCAGTTGCTTGTTGCAGGGGAGGGTGTGGCGTTGAAGGGGGAGCAGGCAGGCCGGGCTGGGTTCTGAAGGCACACGGGGGAGGCCAGCAGAGCCATGGCTCAGACACGTCTCAGCCCTCCAACGCTCGTGCTCCTGGGGTGTGGAGATGGGGTGAGGACTGTGCTGGGGGCCGCGGGGGCTTGAGACCAGTGAGTGGGGCGTGAGGTCAGGACTCGAGCCAGCGCGGTCCTGGTTGTGGCGTTCAGTATCCGTGAGCTAACGTGATAATTCCGGCACTATCGTTATAGATGGCCATGAATAATGAATATGAACTGGCAGGGAGTATAACTATTTTTAGTGTGTTAGTGTTTTTAGTGCTTCCTGTGTGCCAGGCATCGGGCCAGGCGCTATCTCTGAACTGTCTCCTTTAATCCTCTGCTCTTAGGAGGGAAGCGCTGTCAGTTTTGTTTTCAAAGAGGAAACGGCACGGCAAGGGCCTCAGTGGTTAGTTCAAGGTCACACAGCAGGCGAAGCAGAGGCTGGGACTGGATCCCGCTGTGTCCACTCCGTGGGTTACACACTGGACGCACATGCTGCTTATTAGCTGGGAACCACTTTGCCTCTTGGGATTTCCTTTTGCTCACTAGCAAGATGGATTTTTTTTTAAAAGATACTTTTATCCTGATTATGTCATAGAGTAGTGAGTGGTCAGAACTAATTGAATAAGGCATGTGACCAGTATTTGTATGTTCATCCAGTATTCAATCAGCAATGATTTATCAAGCCCCTATCTGGAGCTGGTCACTTTTCTAGGGACCAGAGATCTTCTAGGAACCAGTAAGAATAGTTGAGGTCCTTCCTGGGTCCCACTATGGGATCTAAATAGGGTAGGGGGGTGGGTAAGGAAATACCCAATAAACCTGCCACTGAATGAACGAGTATGGTAACTTCTTATAGTGCGCGGTGCCATGAATAAGACAGGTGATGGGACTCACTCGACCTCAGATGGGTTGGTGGAGAGGGACCGTCTGAGCAGCTGGGGCCTGTTGATGTAAAGAGCCAGGCATATAAAGAACATTCCCCATGAGGGGTCACCAGGGAGGTATGGCTGGTGGCTGGACCACCACAAGCAGAGGGGAGAGAGGTATGAGATGGAGCTGGGGGTCAGGCAGGAGCTGCTAGGGGAAGGCCACTGTGGGCACTGGCAGGGAGCTTGAGTTTTACTCTCAAGGTAATGGGAACCCAGTTGGCTGTTAACACTAGTTCAATGGTTGCCTGATGGTGTTAGCCTGATGTTCTGCCACTCTTGAAACTGCCCCCACTGGGTGTATGTATCTGCAGCCACTCCAGGCAAACACATCTGTACAAGGCAGATTCTGCTCCCTCTGATGAATCAGAATGGTGCTAGCTGCAAGGGAGGCTGAACAAGGGAGTCAGGTAGAGGAAGGAGTTTCTCTGGCTGGAGAGAGGGGGTGGCAAGGAGAGCTGAGGCTTGAGGGGGGGCGTGGTTGGCTGCCCCAGTGCTTCTGTATCGTGTGCCATCACACGCCAGCATAGGATGGCCTGGGCTGGGCCTGAGATTCTGTGTCTCACACGAGCACCCCAGAGATGCTGACGTGGCTTGTCTGTTACCCACACTTCCGGCAGCATGGGTAGACGTCACTGAAGAGTTTTACGTAAGAGTGGTGACCTGATTTCTGTGGTTCTGTGGAGAAGGCAGTGTAGGGGACAAGAGGGGACATTGGGAGGCTAGTCAAGAAGCCAAAAATCATGGTCATTTGGGTTAAGATGGTGGCAGAGGCCATGACACTGGTGGGTGTTTACGTTTTTGTTTTTTTTTTAATTTGGAAAATTGTGGTAAAATATTCTTAACAAGTTTTTATTATTTTAATCATTTTAAGTACAATTCAGTGGCATTATATTCATTCCCAATGTTGTGCAACCATCACCATCCATTTCCATAACTTCCTCGTCATCCCAGACAGAAACTCTGTACCCATTAAATAATAACTCCTCATCCCTCCTCCCCCCCAGTCTCTGGCAATCTCTGTTCCACTTCCTGTCTCTATGCATGTGACTATTCCGGGATAATTCACAGAAGTAGAATCATACAATATTTGTCATATTGCTTCTGGCTTATTTCAGTTTGAATGCCTTCAAGGTTCACCCACATTGTAGCTCGTATTAGAACCTCATTCCTTTTTGCAGTTAAATAATGCTCCATTCCATGGATACTATGTGCTTTGTTCATTCATTCATCTGTCGATAGGTATTTAGGTTATTTCCACATTTTTTCCATTGTGAAGGATGCTTCTGTGAACATGGTGTGTAAGCGTCTGTTGGAGTTCAGTGGTTGGTTTTGAGATATGTCTTGGAATCATCAGAACTTGCTGATCGTAGAAGGAAAGGCAGGGATAGAATTAAGAATGATTCCTGCTGAAGGTGGCATTTACATGGATGGGGAAGACATTTAAAGTGCTCTGCAAACATCAGGTAGTATCATTATTTTATTTAGAATTGTTCTAAGGAGTTAGCTATGAAATTGTCACTAAAGGCACCAAAACATCACTTTTGTAAGTCATACATCTAGGGCCTGGGAATTCCAGTTACCACACTTCAGTAACTGCCTGATTTAAATTGGGACTTGGCAGACGGTGGCCCACAGACCAAATCTAGCCCACCACCTGGTCTTATACAATCCGAGAGCTAAGAATAGGCTTCACAGTTTTAAATGTAAATGTGAAAAAAAGACCATGTAGCCCTTTAGTTGACAGTTGTTCAGTTTTGCTTTCTGGCTCGCACAGCCTAAAATATTTACTGTCTGGCTCTTTCCAGAAAAAGTTTGCTGACCCCTGGCCTAAATTAACTGGTTTGGTTCAGACTGAAGAGATGTGCTCAGTGGAAATAAAAAAACAAAACAAAATCAAATCCCCCCTCACCCCTGCCGACCTACTTTTGCAGTTTCTTTTCCCCCAGAAGTTTGTGTCAATTGTACCCCCAGCAAGTCACCCCACTACCCTGAGTTCTGCCCTCTGCAGGTCACTGGAGTAACCAGCCCCCATCAGTTGTGGCCCTGAAGCTGATTAATGTCTGCACAGTGCTGTTTATCAGGAACAAGTGATTTATTTTAGCATCTAAATTTTAAATGGTGTCTATGCTTCCCAGGAAGCTGTCTGGTTTAGAAAATTGCCTCTAATAAATGCATGTAATAAATCCATTGTTTTGAACCTAAAGAAAGGTATTTAAGTTTTATAAGAGAGAGTCAGTTTCTTCTCATTTTAACTAAATACATGTTGTGTACCTAAATAATTCAAAATAATGGTTTGAATGGGTCCTAAATTATCAGCTTCACAAAATGCAATCACAGCTCTTATTTTTTCAATTAATCATGGGAAAAAATCCATTTTCTGGCATGTCCCTAGTGAGGCCTTCTAAAGTATCCAAGATTCCATGGTGCTGCTCAGTCCAGTGGGCTCCATCGTGCCCTGAAGTGCGGCACGGAAGAGGGCTGGAGAGGGTGAGCCATTCACTCACAGGCCCCGGCTTTAAGGGTTTTAACTGTTGGCTCCAGTTCCAGATGGTCCTGTGAGTCCTCACCTGACTCCTCAGGGATGCTGTGACCTGCTTCTCTGGCAGACTGGGGCGGCTCATTCTTGACCTCCCAAAGTTCTTTTTCTTTTTTTAAGAAATTATTTATTTGTCTTCATTGCAGCGTGCAGGATCCTTAGTTGTGGCATGTAAATCCTTAGTTGCAGTATGTGGAGTTTAGTTCCCTGACCAGCAGTTGAACCTGGGCCCTGTGCATTGGGAGCTCAGAGTCTTAGCCACTGGACCACCAGGGAGGTTCTGAGCTCCTGATGTTCTGATTCTTTCAGTTCATGTTCTCTCAGTGCCTGAGGGACTGGGTGCTAAGAGGGGGTCAGCTTCAGCCCCAGGCTATGTCCCCCTTTTTTGACTTCAGGGGCCAGGATTAGGACCAGATACAGGGCTTGGACAGGCCCCCACCCTCTGGAGACTGTGGTGTGATTTCCAATAAGTTGCTCTCAGCTACCATCAAACCTCTTCACTGGAGAATTTCTCAAACAGCCACCTTTGAGGGTGCAGGGCTTGGGCAGGGGACTTTTGGGGCCCTTTGCAAATATAGCTCCCTGCTCCTCAATACTCGCTCGGCATTCCAAGGGAGACTGGGAGCAGTGGTCTTTGGCTGTGGGAAGTTCTGGGCAATGCATGTCTGTGTGCCTCACCTTTGCATAACCCAGAGGGGCTCCTGGGACTCTGTGTCCTCCACTGAGAACACTGGTGCAGGGGCCATTGGCCGGCTCACGTGGTGCAAGTGGTTGGCAGCTTCTGTCTTGCAAAGTTCATTCATTCATTCAACAAGTATTTACACTGCATCTCGTACCTGCCCGTCACTGTCCTAGGCATTTGGGAAGCACCTGGGAGCAAAACAGACAGAGCCCCTGCCCTCGTGAGGCTACCTGGGCATGTATTCAGTTCTGCTGTAGAATACAGTGTGTGCAGGGGGCCTAGATGTGGGAGGAGAGGCTGGGGCACTGGGAAAGGTTTCACATGAGAAAAGATACTGGCTGGGGTCTTGAATGCTGAGTGGGATTTGCCAGAGCACACAGGGGCAGGAGTAGGGAACAGAATTCCCAGGTTTTTTTTGTTTTTTTTTTTTTTTACAAATAAAGCAATTCCAGAAGAAGTCGTCACTCAGAGGAAAAGGCACCTGTAGGTTGGGCTGGGGCCACTGAAGGACTTTGAACACTGCGACAAAGGGTTTGGACTGTGCATTTGTAGCCTTGTTTTCAGGCCCCCACCCCCCACCCCCAGCGAGCAACTCTAGGGGAGCCATTCACAAAGACTTGAAGATGAGTGGTGCCCCCTAAAGTTGGGTCCTGCCACTCTTCAATGGTCATGGGGCGCATGTGTGTGCTCAGCCATGTCTGACTCTTGGCGACCCCATGGACTGTAGCCCACCAGCCTCCTCTGTCCATGGGTTTTCCAGTCAAGAATACTGGAGCAAGTTGCCATTTCCTCTTCCAGGGGATCTTCCCCAACCCAGGGATCAGAGCTGTGTCTCCTGCATTGGCAGGCGGATTCTTTACCGCTGAGACACCTAGGAAGCTGTTCCTTGGCCATCGTCTCCCTCAAGTCTCCAGCCCAAGGGCTGGCTGGCTGGGTGCCTTTCAGAGAGCATCCTGACACACCGTCTCTTCCCCTACCTTTCTAGTGATCACATTGAATAACTTCTCTCCTCTGAGGTGCTGGGGTGCCACACCTCCTGAATTAGGACCAGAATTCATTAGCACCTGTTTTGTTTTCTCTCTGAGCACTATCAAGGTGCCAGATTCCCTGTGCCTGTCTTTCTCAGCGCAGGGTGGTTCTTTATGTAGTGATTTTACCTGCAGGCTCAGCCCCAACCTTGGAACTCTGAGACAGCAGCAGTGGGAGTTTAGACCAGGTGTCCTCAAGTCTGGTCCTTGGAGCTCTCATCATTTTGCCGAGAATGTGGACTCTCCTTGGCTCTACTAAATTTAAATTTGTATCTCCGGGTGGAGCCTGGGGTCAGTTTTTTTGACATGCTTCCTCAAATGATTCTTTGTTTTTTGGGGGACCACGCTATGCTTTTGACTAAGACCATATAGGATCTTAGTTCCTGGACCAGGGGTTAAACCTGCATCCCCTGCAGTGGAAGCCCAGAATCTTAACCACTGGACTGCCATTCTTAGGCTTGTAAAAGTTTGAGGACTACTGTGTTGGAGGAAAGCTCCGTAACATTTTGGGGAGCTGGGGCTAGATTTCCTTGATTGGATCTCATGCATTTAGCACCCAGAGATATTGGGATCTTGGCTCAGCTGGCCTCTGCTTGGTGCTGCCAGGCTCAAGTCACTGCCCTCAAGGCTGCTGTTCCTGGTGGAAAGGGTGACGTTTTCTCCCTTGAAGCTTTGTCTCCTTCCCTGGGATTTCCACCCTCGGGATCACACCAATCAAGCCGGTTGCTTCTCCCAGACACATCTTTTCAGACATATGAGGGCTGCTGTCACATCTAGATCCTTGGAGTTTGGGGCCAGTCTTTACTGTGATCTCTAAACGCTCTGTTTTCCTGCATGCTCTCTTGAATGATGGCTCTGTGCTCTGAATTTTATCTGCATTTCTTCTTCCTGATATCCTGGTAAGGCTGCCTTTTTATCCCATTTCACAGAAGGGAAAGTATAGGTCCAGAGAGGCCAAGAAACTTTTCTAAGGTTACATGACTAGTTTGTGGCAAAAGCTGGACCTGAATCCAAGAGCAGTTTGAACACCAAAGCCAGATCTCTATTATGATCCCCCTTTTACAGAAGGGGAAACTGAGGGATCTCCCTAACTTATACCACAGCAAGTGGTAGAGCTAGGCTGTGACCCTAGAGCCTGCCTTCTTCATTATGCTGAGGACTGTCTTGCCAGGTATCCATCATGCCTGTATCAGAACCTCTGGTGCTGAACACGTGGGATGCCAGGCATCTAGGAAGCAGCCCAGAGAAATGTTGGTTAGTATATTAGGGTAGCCATAAAGTTCGTTTGGATTTTCCTGTACCATCTTATGAAAAACCTGAATGAACTTTTTGGCCAACCCAATAAATTGTTAATGCTAGTGATTGTCTTAGGTGTGGGTGTGGGATACAATTCTGGCCAATAAGACATCAGGAGGAGTGTGTGTGTGTCCTTGCTGAGTCATTTCAGTTGTGTCTTTGCAACCCCATGGGCTGTAGCCTGCCAGGCTCCTCTGTCCATGGGATTCTCCAGGCAAGAATGCTGGAGTGGGTTGCCATGCCCTCCTCCAGGAAATCTTCCCGACCCAGGGATCGAACCCACATCCCTTACATCTCCTGTGTTGGCAGGTGGATTCTTTACCACTGTGCCAGCTGGGAAGCCGAAAGTGTGTGTAGGGGAATGTAAAGGGAGAAACTTTCTTAACGCTTCTGATGCTTCTGGTCACTCAATAAGCGAAGGCTTCTCCTACAACAAGTGATGCTATGACGCCAGCTGGGTGTCGTCCAGTTCAGCCCAGTTCGGATGCTCTCTACCTGAGTGAGCGGCAGATTCCACAGGTTAGGGCTCAGTCCCGTGAGACCGTCCCTCTCCCCTGATACCCCAACTTCAGACACCAGCTTCTTATCCAGTTGTTACCTGTACTTCTGAAACCATTTACCTCAGGTTGGGACTTGAACCCACCCGCTGGGACTTGAAACCAGCCAAAATCCTGCTTGGGACTTGACCCACGTGGCTGAGACTCAAACCCAGCCCAAACCCACAGTACCTGGTTTCAGGACCAAATGAAACTCAGGTTCTTGATGTCTCATTGCAGAAGGGATTCAGTGAGAGACAAAGTGATAGGTAAGAAGTGGATTTATTCAGATACAGAGAGAAGCACACTCCACAGAGTGCAGGCCGTTGCAGAGGGCAAATGCCGCCCTGAAGTTTGGCATGGTTAGATTTTATAGGCTGGGTGATTTCGTATGCTTATGAGGGGGAGGACTATTCCAACTAGTTTGGGTAAGGGGTGGAGATTTCCAGGATTTGGGCCACCGCCCGCTCCTTGGTCTTTTAACAGTGCCTTGGAACTGTCAAAAGGGTGGTGTCATCTGCATATCTGAGGTTATTGATATTTCTCCTGGCAATCTTGATTCCAGCTTGTGCTTCTTCCAGCCCAGCGTTTCTCATGATGTACTCTGCATAGAAGTTAAATAAGCAGGGTGACAATATACAGCTTTGATGTACTCCATTTCCTATTTGGAACCAGTCTGTTGTTCCATGTCCAGTTCTAACTGTTGCTTCCTGACCTGCATACATGTTTCTCAAGAGGCAGGTCAGGTGGTCTGGTATTCCCATCTCTTGTAGAATTTTCCACAGTTTATTGTGATCCACACAGTCAAAGGCTTGGGCATAGTCAAGAAAGCAGAAATAGATGTTTTTCTGGAACTCTCTTGCTTTTTCCATGATCCAGCGGATGTTGGCAATTTGATCTCTGGTTCCTCTGCCTTTTCTAAAACCACCTTGAACATCTGGAAGTTCACGGTTCATGTATTGTTGATGCCTGGCTTGGAGAATTTTGAGCATTACTTTACTAGCGTGTGAGATGAGTGCAATTGTGTGGTAGTTTGAGTGTTCTTTGAGATTGCCTCTCTTTGGGATTGAAATGAAAACTGACCTTTTCCAGTCCTGTGGTCACTGCTGAGTTTTCCAAATTTGCTGGCATATTGAGTACAGCACTTTCACAGCATCATCTTTTAGGATTTGAAATAACTCAACTGGATTTCCATCACCTCCACTAGCTTTGTTCATAGTGATGCTTCCTGGGGCCCACTTGACTTCACATTCCAGGATGTCTGGCTCTAGGTGAGTGTGAGTGATCATACCATCATGATTATCTGGGTCGTGAAGATCTTTTTTGTACAGTTCTTCTGTGTATTCTTGCCACCTCTTCTTAATATCTTCTGCTTCTGTTAGGTCCCTACCATTTCTGTCCTTTATTGAACCCATCTTTGCATGAAATGTTTCCTTGGTATCTCTAATTTTCTTGAAGAGATCTTGAGTCTTTCCCATTCTATTGTTTTCCTCTATTTCTTTGCATTGATCACTGAGGAAGGCTTTCTTATCTCTCCTTGCTATTCTTTGGAACTCTGTATTCTGGAGGAAGCACAAGCTGGAATCAAGATTGCTGGGAGAAATATCAATAACCTCAGATATGCAGATGACACCACCCTTATGGCAGAAAGTGAAGAAGAATTACAGAGCCTCTTGATGAAAGTGAAAGAGGAGAATGAAGAAGTTGGCTTAAAGCTCAACATTCAGAAAACGAAGGTCATGGCATCTGGTCCCATCACTTCATGGCAAATAGATGGGGAAAGAGTGGAAACAGTGGCTGACTTTATTTTTGGGGGCTCCAAAATCACTGCAGATGGTGATTGCATCCATGAAATTAAAAAACGCTTACTCCTTGGAAGGAAAGTTATGACCAACCTAGACAGCATATTAAAAAGCAGAGACATTACTTTGTCAACAAAGGTCTGTTTAGTCAAGGCTATGGTTTTTCCAGTAGTCATGTATGAATGTGAGAGTTGGACTATAAAGAAAGCTGAGCACCAAAGAATTGATGCTTCTGAACTGTGGTGTTGGAGAAGACTCTTGAGAGTCCCTTGGACTGCAAGGAGATCCAACCAGTCCATCCTAAAGGAGATCAGTCCTGGGTGTTCATTGGAAGGACTGATGTTGAAGCTGAAATTCCAATACTTTGGCCTCCTGATGTGAAGAGCTGACTCATTTGAAAAGACCCTGATGCTGGGAATGATTGAGGGCAGGAGAAGGGGACGACAGAGGATGAGATGGTTGGATGGCATCACCAACTCAATGGACATGGGTTTGGGTGGACTCTGGGAGTTGGTGATGGACAGGGAGGCCTGGCGTGCTGCTGTTTGTGGGGTTGCAAAGAGTCAGACACGACTGAGCAACTGAACTGAACTGGAACTGTCGTGGCACCTCTGGCTGTGTCATTTCACTTGCTGATTCAGGATCTGTTATGCCCAAGTCACGAAATCTCCCAATGACCACCAGGGAGCCGATATCCGATGCAAAAGCAAGAGAGTTTTTATTACCAAGCTTGAGCTGGGGCTCCCACCAATACCGATGCAGTGGCTATGGGGAGGAGCTCCGAGCTCTGGGTTACATTGCTTATATAGGGTATTCTCTAGTGAAACATTTGAAAAACGGGAGTTTCCGGGTTGGGAGACGTCTAATTGGTTACCTTCTGTGGAAGGGTTAGGTGTTGGGTTCTGATTGGTTTTCATTTCCTGGGCTGGCCACGGGTTCTGATTGGTTCCCATTTGTCTAGGTAGACCACAAGTTCCTGAGCGTCAAGTCAGGAGATTTTGGTCTGGGGTCCGATTGGCTTGTGGGTGGTGGGGTGAGGTCAGGGGATTTCCGAAGGCTCTTGGATTTCCAAAAGCTCTTTTCCTGGAACCTTACAAAATGGAATTTTTCTGTTAAAATGGAGGAGCTTAGGTCCTTCAGATCAAGGTCTGATCTTGTCTGCCATCTTGGGCCCATTTGATTCTAATCAGTTTATGTTGTGTCCTTGGGCTACGTCATTCTTTCAAAAGTTGTGCCCTGCCCGTTTCCCTCCTGTTACACTTGTAAGCTACTGACTATAAATTGGAGGTCCCCATGACTTCTCCTTGCCTTCAATTAATCACCTAGATTGGCTCACAGAACTCAGGAAAAGTTTACTTATGATATAGCCAGTTTATTATGAAAAGGACAGAACTCAGGGACAGTCAGCTGGAAGAGAAAGAGTGAGGTGTGGGGGAAGGGACCCCTCTGGGTGTGCAGCTCAGCACCGCTACATGTTCACTGAGGCCCTAGAAGTTCACTGAGGCCCTAGAAGTCCTCTGAGCCTCTTGAATTAGGGCCTTTTTTTTTTTTTTTTTTCTTATGGAGGCTTCATCACATAGACATGATTGATTACATCATCAGCCACTGCTTGAACTCAATCTTCAGCCCTTCCACTCCTAGGAAACTAAGTTGAGGGGCTGAAAGTTCCACCTCTCTAATCACATGATTGCTTCCCCTTGGCAACCAGCCCCATCCTGTGGCTGGTTATCCAGGGATTTTCCACATTTTAACATAAATTCAGGTGGTTGAAAGGGCCTTGTTATGAATAACAAAAGAATCTCCTTTCATCTTTATGGCTCTTATCACTTAGGAAATTCCAAGGGTATCATGAGCTCTGTGCTAGGGACAGGGGTGAAGAACAAATATCTCTTTCTTGCTGTAAGTCACAGTATCACAGGGGAGCACCAGGGAACATTTTAATGGTTCTCCAGACAAGGGTACAAGGATCCCTTCCTGTCTTTGGTTGGTATGGTGTGAGCATCGGCTGTTTGTCACTGTCACAGGCCTCTTATGACCATGTGGGTAAAGTCAAGACAATACCAGGGAATCTGACCCAAAGCCCTGATTTTGTTGAGCTACTAAATTAACATGATCTGGAAGACACTTGCCTCTAGGCTAATTTAAATTTATTTATTTTAACTGGAGGCTAATTACTTTACAATATTGTATTGGTTTTGCCATATATTGACATGAATCTGCCATGGGTGTACATGTGTTCCCCATCCTGAACCCCCCCTCCCATCTCCCTCCCCATCCCATCCCTCTGGGTCATCCCAGTGCACCAGCCCCAAGCACCCTGTATCATGCATCGAACCTAGACTGGTGATTCGTTTCACATATGATAATATACATGTTTCAAAATATTTTTTAAAGTTGATATGGTGTTGTCAGGCGAGTGTGTCCTCCTCGGTTCTGTCTTGTCACAACAAAGATTTGGAGTGGCGGACATTAAACCCTCGGCACGTCACAGCTCTCGGGTCTTGGACAGACCGTGTTACAGCTCCGTGTTACAGCTCTATTTTATTTAGAAAATAGCAGGAGAATCCATCCTTGAGGCGTGAGGGCATGCCAACCCAAAGACACGAAGAGAAGAGAGTGGGGGAGTGGGCCAGCATGCAGGGGGCAGGGGGCGGGGGGGGGGGGCTTTGGCTCCTCTTTTTCTGTTTTTCCCTCCCCCTGGGCCTGCCCTATGTAAACTGGGCTAGCTAGGAGTAGGAGTGCTGTTTGTCCTCACTCTGGTCCTCCTCGGACCTTCCTTTGTTCTATTTTCATGGGCTTTTCCCTTCCTTGTCTTTTAGCCACCGCCATTTTGGACTCCTGTTTCCTATTCTAACTACCTAACAGTGTATTTTATTTTTTATTCAGTTCAATAAGTTTTTTCTTTCCTTTTTTTTTTGGCCACATAGCATGTAGGGTCTTAGTTCCCAGACCAGGGGTTGAACCTGTGAGCCCTGTATTGGAAGTTCTGAGTCTCAACCACTGGACCACCAGAGAAGTCCCCAGGTTACCACTTCTTTAAAAGATAATTGATGTTACTATTTATTTTTGGCTGTGCTAGATCTTCATCGCTGTGCAAGGGTTGCCTTTAGTGTGGCAAGCAGGGGCTGTTCTTTGGTTGCAGTCCGCAGCTTTCTCCCTCTGGTGGCTTCTCTTGTTGCAGAGAAAGGGTGCTTAGAACACGTGGGCTTCAGCAGTTGCGGCGTCTGGACTCTAGAGTACAGACTGCAGTAGTTGCGGCACACAGGTGGAATCTTTCTGGACAAGGGATTGAAAGCTGTGTCTCTTGCATCGGCAGGCAGATTCTTAACCACTGGACTACCAGGGTAGTTCCCAGGCTAACTCTGTATGAGATCATAAGTGACCTTATTATGGGAGCTAATTTAGTTGAACATTCTGTTACTTGTAGCTAGCAGCATTCCCAGTTGTTATGGCCCCTAAAGAGCTTACAGGGCTCATGGGGTAATAGGGAGCATGCTCAGGGGTCATTCGGTCACCACATGGCAGCGATAAGTAACTCAGCAGCAAGCAGGCTATTAGAGGCCCTACAAGGTAGGAGGGCAGGGTGGGATCAGTGGGAGTCGTCAGGTACGGGAGGAGTTCAGGCAGAAGGAGGCGGGAGGTGGTGAGTGGGTAGATTTAAGGTTACAGAAGTGATTCTGAACTTGGGCTTTGAAACTTGCCTTTACCACTCACCAGCAGGGGGACTTTAGAGATCAAGAAAGACTTGGCCTCTCTCGGCCTTAGTTACTCACCTGTTCAGGGAGGATGATTCTAGAGCCTAAATCATGGGGCTTTGTGAGGATTTGAAAAGACACTTAGCTGGGTGTGTGGCACACTTCCAAATGAAAGCCATTGTGATGAGTCACTAGTCAGAACTCTGGTTGCAGCCATACTCCTGCCACCTGTCCTTAACTACAGCTCTAACTCCCCTGCTGCAGATGGGCACAAAGAAGAAACTTGCCGGCAAAGTGGCTCTTTCTTCAGGGGTTCTTCTGTTTCTTTTTGCTCATACGATGGCTTTGTTCTCCAAGATTCTGGTTCAGCTCTACCACTGTGCCTGGACTTTCCCCCTTCACACAGATCCTGAACTGGTCTCCAGGTCCGTGGCTTTTTTCTGGCCATGAATTTGGACTCCTTTTTCTGACGGATCATGAGCTACCCCTTCTGACCCGCCCCACTTGACTGCTCTGAGGATAAAGCCCCCCTGCTGATGAACTGGCTCACAGTTGCCATGAGCCTCCAACTTCTCCCCTAGAGCACCCCTGACAACAGAGGTGTGTGAACACTGTTTGAGGCTGCCACAGTGAGAAATGGATCTGAAGCCTCATGTCTGATCTTTAATTCATGTGGATTTTGCAACTTACTTGCTCACTTTAACAGGTCATTATAGCAGAAAAAGTTTACAATAACTTACCACCAGGAAAGAATACAAAGAATGTCCATAGCCCTATTAGTTAATGCATAGACTACAGTTGTAATGAGTCTAGCTATTTTTTAGTTATTGGGTTGAATTAAAAAGAGAGAAGGTCAGCCCTTCCTCTGTCCAAGGTTACAATGTGTCAAAACCCCAGATCCCTGTAACTCTGTGGCTGTGAAAGGCAACAGTCCTTTGTGCACTAGCTTTGGGTAATCACTGATGAGAGACACCTGGAATACCATCAAAGCCGGGGGCCAGTGTAGCACACTCAGACTTCTTTTGATGATAGGCCTGATTGCCCAGGAAATGCCGAGAAATCATTCCTTGGCCGGGTGATGCCACTGGGCTCTGCTTCTTGCTGCCCTCCAGGTCTGTAACTGGTCTGCTCCTGCTGCTTATCTGGTTTCATCCATGTAATTTGAATTCTGCAGGTGGTGTCTATCTGCCTCTGCCCTGGTGTCAGATAGGATATATGTAACAAAAGACCCAAACAGACTGTGGCTTAAACCATTATGACACTGAATTATCTCCATATGAAGTTTGATCCTGAATTGATGAGCAGCTCAAAAATGTCAACAAGGACCCGGGCTCTATTGATCTCTGTCTGCTCAGCCGTATTTGCTGTGCCAGCTTTTCTTAAGCTTAGTACCTTTTGATGACAAGGTGGCTGCCACAACTCCAGCCATCATATCCTCACACAAGCACATTCAAGGCAGGAAGGAGAAGGAAGGGGTAGTTTCTTCTGTTAAGGGGAATTTCTATCTCTTTTGTCAGGAAGCAAAAGCCCTTTCAGCAAACTTGTCTTTATGTCTTGCTGGTTAGAACTGTATCCTGACTACAAAGGAAACTAATTTTACAATTTAGGAAAAGCAAATGAAGTTCCTGTGTTGGCTTTAGCCTGATCATGATTCATCTTCTGGAGCTAGAACAAAACCAAAGTCTGTGGTGAGGAGGAGGGGGAGATGGCTTTAGGGTAGCACTAATGGTATCCCCCCGCAATCTTTCTAATTTCCTGTGTCACCATCAACCTATGGCGTAAACTGTCTGGTCCACCCGCCTTGCCTGCCTGAGGAGTCCTTAGATTCTGGATAAAGATGCAACACCTCCCTGTACTGTCACACCTTCCTGTGTAGCTGTCCATACCCGCTTTGGGTTTTATTATAAAATCTGTCAAAGGGAAACGATGTCCCCTTTCAACAAATCTCATGGAGTTGTACTCTTTGCCAGTCCTGAGCAAGACAGGGCCAACTCTCACCATGATGCATCTCGAGACTGTTGGCTCTTGAGAAGAGAGATTTTTCTAGAGAAAGGGCTGGCGGTTAATTAATGCCCCCATGCAATTATTCCCCCAAGCCAAATTTGGGTAAAATGACTGTCTCTAATTGGCTATTGTATACAGTCAGCAAAAACAAGACCCGGTGCTGACTGTGGCACAGATCGTGAACTCCTTATTGCCAAATTCAGACTTAAATTGAAGAAAGTGGGGAAAACCACTAGACCATTCAGTTAGAGAAATAGATTTAAGTAACTAGATCTGATGAACTAGTGCCTGATGAACTATGGGCGGAGGTTTGTGACATTGTACAGGAGCTCAAGACCATCCCCAAGAAAAAGAAATGCAGAAAAGCAAAATGGCTGTCTGAGGAATCCTTACAAATAGCTGTGAAAAGAAGAGAAGCGAAAAGCAAAGGAGAAAAGGAAAGATATACCCATTTGAATGCAGAGTTCCAAAGAATAGCAAGAAGAGATAAGAAAGCCTTCCTCAGTGATCAATGCAAAGAAATAGAGGAAAACAATGGAATGGGAAAGACTAGAGATCTCTTCAAGAAAATTAGAGATACCAAGGGAACATTTCATGCAAAGATGGGCTCGATAAAGGACAGAAATGGTAGGGACCTAAAGGAAGCAGAAAATATTAAGAAGAGGTGGCAAGAATACACAGAACTGTACAAAAAAGATCTTCACGACCCAGATAATCACAATGGTGTGATCACTCACCTCGAGCTAGACATCCTGGAATGTGAAGTCAAGTGGGCCCTAGGAAGCATCACTGCAAACAAAGCTAGTGGAGGTGATGGAATTCCAGTTGAGCTATTTCAAATCCTGAAAGATGATGCTGTGAAAGTGCTGCACTCAACATGCCAGCAAATTCGGAAAACTCAGCAGTGGCCACAGGACTGGAAAAGGTCAGTTTTCATTCCAATTCAAAAGAAAGGCAGTGCCAAAGAACACTCAAACTACCGCACAATTGGACTCATCTCACACGCTAGTAAAGTAATGCTCAAAATTCTCCAAGCCAGGCTTCAGCAATACGTGAACCGTGAACTTCCAGATGTTCAAGCTGGTTTTAGAAAAGGCTGAGGAACCAGAGATCCAGCCAACATCTGCTGGATCATGGAAAAATCAAGAGAGTTCCAGAAAAAGATCTATTTCTGCTTTCTTGACTATGCCCAAGCCTTTGACTGTGTGGATCACAATAAACTGTGGAAAATTCTTCAAGAAATGGGAATACCAGACCACCTGACCTGCCTCTTGAGAAACATGTATGCAGGTCAGGAAGCAACAGTTAGAACTGGACATGGAACAACAGATTGGTTCCAAACAGGAAAAGGAGTACATCAAGGCTGTATATTATCACCCTGCTTTTTTAACTTCTATGCAGAGTACATCATGAGAATTGCTGGGCTGGAAGAAGCACAAGCTGGAATCAAGATTGCCAGGAGAAATATCAATGACCTCAGATATGCAGATGACACCACCCTTATCACAGAAAGTGAAGAAGAACTAAAGAGCCTCTTGATGAAAGTGAAAGAGGAGAGTGAAAAAGTTGGCTGAAAGCTCAACATTCATCAGGCAAAGATCATGGCATTTGGTCCCGTCACTTCATGGCAAATAGATGGAGAAAGAGTGGAACCAGTGGCTAACTTTATTTTCTGGGGCTCCAAAATCACTGCAGATAGTGACTGCAGCCATGAAATTAAAAGACACTTACTCCTTGGAAGGAAAGTTATGACCAACCTAGACAGCATATTAAAAAGCAGAGATATTATTTTGTCAACAAAAGTCCATCTAGTCAAGGCTATGGTTTTTCCAGTAGTCATGCATGGATATGAGAGCTGGACTGTAAAGAAAGCTGAGGGCTGAAGAATTGATGCTTTTGAACTGTGGTGTTGGAGAAGACTCTTGGGAGTCCCTTGGACTGCAAGGGGATCGAACCAGTCCATCCTAAAGGAGATCAGTCCTGGGTGTTCATTGGAAGGACTGATGTTGAAGTTGAAACTCCAATACTTTGGCCACCTGATGCAAAGAACTGACTCATTGGAAAAGACTCTGATGCTGGGAAAGATTGAGGGCAGGAGGAGAAGGGGATGACAGAGGATGAGATGTTGGATGGCATCACTGGCTCAGTGAACATGGGTTTGGGTAGACTCTGGGAGTTGATGGACAGGAAAGCCTGGCGTGCTACAATTCATGGGGTCACAAAGAGTTGGACACAACTGAGCGACTGAACTGGCCTGGACAGACAGGATGGGCTTGCCTAGTGGCTCAGCAGTAAAGATTCTGCCTGTGACAAAGGAGACCCAGGTTCGATCCCTGGGTCGGGAAGATCCCCTGGAGGAGGGAATGGCAACCCACTCCAGTATTCTTGTCTGGAGAGTCCCAAGAACAGAGGAGCCTGGTGGGCTACAGTGCACAGGGTTGCAAAGAGTCAGACACAGCTGGAGCGACTGAACATGCGTGCACATAGACAAGAAATCCACATGCCTGCATTGCTTTCAAATGCTGGATGGTCTAGGAGAGGCATGTGCAGAAGCAAGGTCACAGACCTGATGACTCCTGCTGAGATTTGAGTCTTGGCCTGGCCTTGACTTGGCCTAGCCAAGGACCTTGGGCAAGTCCTTGAACTTCCCTGGGCCTGTGTTTATTCCACTCAAAGTAAGAGACCTAATAGCCACCCCCAGGGTTGTGGTGAGGATGAACTGGGACAACTGAAGCCAAAGGATGTGAAAGGGAGAAGGCTGTGATGCTCTAAAGCTGTAGTTCTGGCCTTCAAGCCTTCTTCCATGAGCACATTTTCAATTATGTATTTGCACTTGAACTTGGCCACCTGCTGGCTGACTAACTTTGTTAGAAATCAGTTCCACGGCTCATTTGGGAGCAAGGTTCTTACACCTCATTTGCTTTCTTGTCTCTTTTTAAGCTATCCCGAAGAACTAGTGCCAGGTCTCTAGCTTCTTGATGTATGGGTGTCTGTGAGAGGTCTTCCCCCTCTTTGCTTCCGTGGCTATTTTTAAATTTTGTTATTGGAGTGAAACTTACACAAAGTCCACAAATCTTTAAATGTACCGTGGAGTGTATGTGCTTTTCTGTATGTGCACCCCGGGTCAGACCATCCAGATCAAGATTCCGAACATTTCCCATCGTTCTGGAAGGCGACCCCCTCCCCGTCAGTATCCACCCTACCTGCTCCCCACCTGCTGCTCCAGCAACCCAGCTGATCCTCACATCACTGAGTAACTGTTCTTGAACTTCCTAGGAAGTGGCATTGTGTACCCTGGACCCCACATAGTTCCTACGATAACTTCACTTCTGTTTTCCTTTTTCTAATCAGTTTTAGGCAGCTGTCAGCCACTCTTCCTGATGGGCAGAGTGCTTCCCTTTTGGCACATCACCCGTGGCAGTGTGGTTTCATCTCTTGAGAGCCCTCAGATGTGCCTCCTTGGTCAGAGGCTGTCCAGGACACGTGGATACCTCCAGGGGCCTCCCGATGGGCCTTTCCTCCCTCTTCCTTTTCCCAGGGGCAGCCTAGAGGATGTGCCCACTCTTGCCATTGCTCTCAGAGGAGCTGGGCATGGGCCCTGGGCAAAGATTTCTGAGCAATGGCCCAAAGTGGGGACAAGCTGGGGGCTCTATGGAATAGGGCCTGGAGGGCTGGGTCCACATATTGGCAGGAAGCAGGAGAGGCTGGGGGGCTTTAGGGGGAGACCCAAGACAGGTCTATGATACAAGGGATGCTCATAGAACATCTGGGGATGCTGGAAGTGGCCACTACCAGGTGTTAGTGAGTTAGACATCAGCCTTGGCCTCCTCTGCGAGGGAGTGGGGATGGGGCTCTCAGAAGGCCCCACTACTGTTGGTTGGCAAGCCTGGCCTTAGGTGTGGTAGGGCAAGCAGTCCCCTTGAGCCTGCTGGCCCCCTCATGCCTTCACTTATTTTCCCATGTAACAGCATCTGCTGGGAACACCCTGGTGTGCCAGGCAGTGAGCTGGCACCAAGCGCATAAGGATGAACAGAAAGTCTCTCAGCCCAAGGAGCTCACTGTCCAGACCAGGCTGCAAATGGATGGCCCGTTTGCATCCAGATTTGGCCCTCAGATGTGCTTGCTTTGGCCCCCATGGTTTAAAAATTGGAAACTGTCCATATCAACTGGATTTCTGGCTTCTTTTGACAAGTCAGAAGGTCTGAGAACCATGGTTTGCCTTCCTGCAGCTAGTGTTCTAAGTGGCTGCTCCCCGTGCGCCCTTCTGGGGGCACATTCATGCCTGTTCCCTGCGCCAACTCTCCCTACAGCACTGTGCCTGGTCTTCTGCTCAGGACTTCCCTGCCTGGCCCCGTAGACGTTCAGGCTGATTTCGTGGGAAGAATGAGTGCAGGCCTCCTAGAGGAGGCAGTGGGTCTTGATCTCCTGTTAGAGTGTGTCCCCCTCTAAGTCTTCTTTGTCTCCTACTCCTCAGGGTGAGTGAGTTCATCAGATACTTTCTGGGAAAGGACGTGTAGCATGTGCTAGGGGGTGGGGACATGAGAGGGAGATGAGATGCTGAGGTGTTGGCACTAAGACCCCCGTAAGTGGCTCTAAGGGATGGACCATCTGGATCAGAATTACCAAGGGGTGCTGCTTCAAAACATGGACCTACTGAGCAGAAGCTGGAGGAAAGTTCTCCAGGTAATTGTAGTGCATGCTAAGTTGTGTCAGTCATGTCCGACTCTTTGCGACTGTATGGACTATAGCCCACCAGGTTCCTCTGTCCATGGCATTCTCCAGGCGAGAATACTGGAGTGGATTGCTGTGCCCTTCTCCAGGGGATCTTCTCGACCCAGGGATTGAACCCATGCATCTTACATCCCCTGCGTTGGAAGGAGAGTTCTTTCCCACTAGTGCCACCTGGGAACCACCCCCCTCCCCACCCAGGTAATTGTTAAGGTTGCTCACATTTGAGAACTGCAAGGAAGAGGAGGCTGCGGCTTAGAGAGTGGTAGGGACAGACAAATCGTGTTTTCTAGGGCACAGCTGGGGACACCACTTCACTGTCCAGCTCTAATGGAGTTTATTCTGAACACCCTCACCCCTTCTTGGCACAGCTGAGGCCCCCACCAGGCTAAAGGCATGAGGAACATCTCCAGCTTTCCTGCCTCTGCCCCTACACCTGGAAGAAAGGTCATGCTGGCTTTTGCTGAGCCTGTCATTTCACTGACTCTTTGAACTGTCACCTGGGCAGGGGGCCGACTCTCGGGAGAGGGACAGTGGCTGGTTGGCAGGTAAGGGACACCTTGTTTCCCCTTCATCTTCTCAGCCAGGTGGCCTGACCGGTGCTGGGCTCTGGCCAGGGGGCTGAAGCCATAGCTCTGTGCAGGAAAGGAGGAGGATTTGGCTATGTGTTCAAAGAGAGATGCTTCCTTGAGTTGGTGGAGGGTAGCAGGGGCCCCTGGACTACCTTTCCCTTTGGAACCTTCAGCTGTGGGGGTGGGAGGTGTAGGCTAGGGTGGCCAGGGCGGGGCTAGGCTGTGGGGAGTGAGTAAGGAGACCTCGTTCTTGGGTCTCACAAGTGGAGGGTGGTGCCCCCAAGAGTGAGTGCCTCCCTAAGAGTGAGATGTCTAGGGAACAAAATGTGAGAAGTGGCCACCCTGCTCTTGCAGGAACCTGAGAATGGAAGATCCTTAAATGTTGTCTCACTCACCTCCCCCGATCTCTGTCCTACAGTCCTGCTCACTGCACCCCAGGAAGCCCCTGAGACATGCCTGACTCACAGGCAAAGGAGGGAGAGTACAGCATCAAGAGCATCCTTGTCTCTCGGACAAGGTCACCCATTCTCAACATTGACTGTACATTGCAAACCCCTGTTATCTTTACAGATTCCTGATGTCTGGTCCTCAGAGATTCTGATTTAATTGATTTTGGGTGTAGGCTGCTCTTAGGGTTTTTAAAGTCTCCCCAGGGGAATCTTGTGTGCAGTGAAGTGCGAGAAGCTCTAATCTAGACAGTACAGAGTGGATGCTGTTTACTGATTTTCATTTCATGGGTTTTCTTGTGAGCAGCAGACCACCAGTCTTGACACAGACCGCTAAGGGTAATGCAACAACATTTAGAACAAAGTGGATGGAATATGAGGAGACTAGAAAGAAAACCCAGTTCCCAGTCCGTGCCAGCTACATCATGTTTTTATTTAACAATCAACTCTGGGAGGTCGATATTCTCAGGCTCAGTTTACAGATGAGGAACCCGAGTCTTGGCCGTGTTAACCACTCACCCGGGTCCCACTGCTGTGGGCTGGCAGTACTGTAAATGAAATGGATATGTGACAGGCAGGGAAGGCAGTGCTGCTGCTTTCAGACTCATTTCTCAAAGCATTTCTGCGGTTGGCTTGAGGTGAGGTGAGGAGAGGGCTTGGGAAAGGACAGATTCCCCAGCTCTTCTCTGTCACAGCAGAGGAGTGCTGGCTCTTCCGGTTTCTTCTCTCCCATCAGAGTCTGTGCAGAGTCTGGTCAGAGCCAGGCATCCCATGTGATTTTAAAGGAAGTTTCCTCTCTCCCAGTCCCTCTACTTTAAGCTAAATAGATCCCTGGTGCTCAAGTCAAGTAGTGTGATAAAAAGAGGGGACTCCCCCCTTTCTTGTCTCCAGATCAACATACACACACACGCGCATTAACACACACACACATATCAGAGTTGCTGTAATTCCACCAATTAGGTCTTTGGAGTCAACAGAAAATATGGAAGGATAATGGGGGAGACTGTTCAAGCAGTCACATCATATTGTGGATCCCTGAGTGACTGTGGGGAGCCAGTCCCAGCATCCTTGGCAGACAGATGGTAAATGCACAGGAACAGGGCCCAGAGGCCTCTGAAGATGCAGAGGGAGCATTTAAGGTGAAGCTTGGAAGATGCTGAAAGCTGCTATTTAACGGGTAACTTTATGCAGAATAATCATCACACTGGCTTCTAAAGCTGGTGGCAGTGCTGCGCGCAGCTTTTCTGCAGCGGTGGCAAAGCCTGCTGTCCTCTGCTCTCCTCTACTGCCGGCTCTTCCTGCTTTCTCAGGAGCAGTGAAGCAGGGTGGAGAATGCCAGGCCGGGTGGCCAGATCCCACTGGACTCCCACCGGGCCCCTTAGTGGCGGCTTCACCTTGGACAGAGGCTTAGCACCTGAGTCCTGGTGTCTTCACAGACACACTGAGGACTTCCTTCCATCTGAGATGGAGTAACAGGGATTGAATTTGCCCTTTTGTCTGAAACAAAGAACAAACAGACCCAATACATGAAATGATGGTTTTCAAGATACTGGACATTAGGCCACAAAGTTCAGTGACCCCAGTGAGCTCAATGATTCTCAGCTTACTGGCTTGTGAGGGTTTCTGTGTCACAGCCCAGGGTAGGGGCAGGATGTCAGGAGGGGAGAGATGGAAATATACTGTTCTAACTCCTTGTGCAGTGATATGATATCACTTGAAGGTAGGCTGTGATAAGGTCAAGATGTATCCTATAAACAATAAAGCAACCAGTCAGATAGCAAGGGCTTAGAGTTAGTAAGCTAGCAGAGGAGATAAAACAGAACCATCAAAAATATCCAATCTGAAAGAAGATGGACAAAGGGAGTGAAAAATAGATGAAACAAATAAAGAACAAATAGCAAGATGATAGACTCAAGCTTAACCGTATCAATAGTCACATTAAATGCAAATGATCCCAATATTGTTTAGAGATTGTTGTTTCTATTGGATATTAATCTCTTGCCAGATACATGATTTACAAATATCTTCTAATCCATGGGCTGCATTTTCATTTTCCTGATTATTTCCAATAAACACACGTTAAATATAAAGACATAAATATGTTCAATGGAAAAGGATGGAGAAAGATGTACCATGCTGACACTAGTGGAAAGAAAGTGGGAATGGCTATGTTAATATCAAAACAGATTTCAGAACAAAGACTATTACCTGGGTGATCAGGATCTTTTAGTGACTAAACGAACAAAAATCTACATTGATAATACAGGAAACTGTGTGATCCTTGCCTCACTGATTTTTGGTAAGAACCAAGTGGGGTGATATCTGGGAAAATGCATTGTACATGGTAAAACATGCAGGTGTCACAGGACCTTAATTATTAGAAATTGGGCTATCTGAATCCTCATAAAGAGCGCAGCGGGTGTGCTGAAACTATTTGGTTCTCAAGGGGAAAAAGGAAATACCCCACAGTGGCTCTGAGGGGGGCCGTGCAGGAGCAGCTGGGGGCAGAAACATCAGTGCAGTGGTGCCTGGACCAGCACTTCTTAGACCCGAGTCTGTGGTAGCTACTGGAACCTATGGTAACAAGGGGCTTTCTTCAGCTGCAGGAGAGACTTAGACCCGGACTAAGCCTCAGTCCCACCAACCCCAGCAGCTTCGGTAACGCCAACAGATGCTTGGCTAAAAAGAAAAGTAAGATGTCGGTTACTGTGCTAAATCCTTTTTGAGCTTTTCTCATTTATGAGTCTTATTTGGTTGATCCTGATATCATCATCTCCATTTAACATTTAAGGAAGTGGAAGCACAACATCACAGGGCTGTTAAACCATGGGTCAAAGTTTGGACCCATGCAGACTAGACCAGAGCCCAAGTCTTAAACAAGACCCTAGCCATGTAGTGATTGCAGCAATGAACTTGAAAGACGCTTACTCCTTGGAAGGAAAATTATGACCAACCTAGATGGCATATTCAAAAGCAGAGATATTACTTTGCCAACAAAGGTCTGTCTTGTCAAGGCTATGGTTTTTCCAGTGGTCATGTATGGATGTGAGAGTTGGACTATAAAGAAAGCTGAGCGCCAAAGAATTGATGCTTTTGAACTGTGGTGTTGGAGAAGACTCTTGAGAGTCCGTTGTACTGCAAGGAGAGCCAACCAGTCCATCCTAAAGGAGACCAGTCCTGGGTGTTCACTGGAAGGACTGATGTTGAAGCTGAAACTCCAGTCCTTTGGCCACCTGGTGCATAGAGCCAACTCATTTGAAAAGACCCCAATGCTGGGAAAGATTGAGGGCAGGAGGAGAAGGGGACGACAGACGATGAGATGGTTGGATGGCATCACCGACTCGATGGACATGGGTTTGAGTAAACTCCGGGAGGTGATGGACAGGGAGGCCTGGTGTGCTGTGGGGATCACAAAGAGTTGGACTGAGTGACTGAGCAACTGAACTGAACTGAAGCTATGAGGTGAGGCTTGGGAAAGGCCAAGTTTGGCCAGAGGGTTCTTCTAGACTTTGAGGAATAGAAGGAGGGCATAGACGTAGGACAAGCCCCTCCACCTTCCACTCCAGGCAGGGCATCCTGCACCTCCCTGGTCCTCTCTCTCCCCTCTTCCCATTCTCCTCCCCTGGGTCAGCAGTGAGGAGTGAAAACCAGCCAGGAGGAGGGAGCAGCTCTGGGCAGCAGTGGTGAGGGGCCCTCTGGGGAGCTACTCCAGGTTTCCCCAACTGCCTCTTCAGTGCCCAGTCTTTGAACTCAAGGGGTTTCAGTCCTGCTCTCAAGTCACGCAGAATCTTGGTCTCCTTATGTAAAGAATGGGATAAAAGTATTGACATCGTGATTGTCAGGTGGCTCTATGACAGTGAGGCAGCTCTGAGGAAGGTGCTGCCCTGAGACAGAGTTGCTGCTTGTCTCTTCTCTCCCACTGCCACGCCACCTGGACCCTGCTCTCCCTTCTTGCACTCAGCGCTACCTATTCTCCCCGTAGACCCTCCTCAGTCTCTTCCTGGCTTTAGAGGCTGTGGCTCTTGTTATGCCCAGAGTCCGAGTCCCCAAAACTGAGAGAATAAGACGTCCACAGCAATGCAAAAACATAAAGGGGTTTTATTACTAGCCCGGGCTAGGGCTCCCGTCTCATCCAGCGCAGTGGAGTCTTGACGAGAGCCCCGAGCTCTGAATTACAGCTGCTTATATACAGGTGGTCTTTTGTCTGAGCAATAGTTTAGTTGGTGTGTGTTGATTGACTCAACCTTGGGTCATCATGGTGTTTGACTTAACCTTGATTGTCTCAACCTTGGGTCATCGGGGACCTTGGTGTCATCAGGGACCTTGATGTTATCGGGGGCTTCCTAGAATTATGACTCATGCTTACAAGAACCTGAGGCTTAGGTCTAGTGTGGCCTGTTGAGCCTGTCATGGCTCAGGTCAGGTCCCAACATTCCCCCCCGTCTTTAGATCATATAGAGGAATCTTCCTCTTTGTTTTGGGACACAGCCTGATATTGCTGTCTGAGCATGAATAGTTGGACTGTATTAACTCGCTCTTTTATAAAAGCCATAAGCCTGTTTAGGACACATGGGCCAAAAGTGAATATTAGCAAAAGCACCATAAGAGGTCTTATCAGGGTAGAGATCAATGTTGTCAACCATGGGGATTGTTGGAACCAAGATTTGAACCACCTTTGCTGGGTTTCACGTTTCTTTTTTTTCGTTGAGCAAGACCCTCTCTCACTTTTGCCATAGATTTTTTACTATCCCAGTATGGTCAGCGTAAAAGCAGCATTCTTCTCCCAGGGCTGCACAGAGCCCCCTTGTTCTGGCCCTCATGGATTTCCCTGATCAGAACTGCCGCAATGTAGGAGGTGGCTGGATTTTTTTCTTTAAGGATGGGACATACTGGAGGGGGACTCCCATAAACAATTTCAAAGGGGGTCAGATATTACACGCACGGAAGAGAGCAAAGGGAAGGAGAGTCACCTAGTTTCCGCCAGTCTCTATTGCCAGTTTTGCCAAAGTTTTTTAGAGTCCGATTTATTTATTTATTTATTTTACCTGCCCTGAGCTCTGGGGATTGTATTTGCAATGTAGCTTTTATTTGGTCCCCAGAGCTAAGGCCAGTCCCTGAACAATTTGACTCACAAAGGCAGGCCCATTGTCAGAGCCAATGGTTACCGGCAGCCCAAACCTAGGCACTATCTCTTCCAGGAGCTTTTTAGCCACCATTACTGCTGTCTCTCTCTTAGTGGGGTATGCCTCTACCCACCCAGAGAAAGTGTCAACCAGAACTAACAGATAATGGTACCCATACTTGTCTGGCCTTACCTCCGTAAAGTCTATCTCCCAATGTTGCCCTGGCCTTTCTCCCCGGCACCTTGTACCTGTATGTTGTCCTTTTTCGGTTTCATCATCTGGCACGCCTCGCAGGCATGGACTGTGTCTTGTGTAGTTGCTTTTTGTCGGGGAAACTGCAGATGTGCTGTCTGTAGGAGTGTTAGAGTCTTTTATTCTCCCAGATGGGTAGTCCGATGTAGGTGCATGTAGAGGTGTTGACCCAAGTCAGCCGGAAGCAACAGGTTGAAGTTTTGGTCCTGATACCATCTGTCTTTGCTCACAGGACGGTTGGTATTTTTTTGAATCCAATTTAGATCAGATGAGGAGTACTCGGGGGTCGGGGGCAAGCTTCCCATTCCTGGGGTTGGCAATCTCACAGTCAGTATGGGGGCTTTGCAGTCCCTGATGGCTGAGCCAGGCATTCTGGTATCACAAGAAATGAGTGGGACACTTGTTGGGCCCCCAAGTCCACTTGATGTTTAGTAATCCATCTATATCATTTAGTCCCGGTGGCCCCCTGTACCCAGCTTGTCTTCTTGGACATCGATCCATCTTTCTGGTTAAGGACTGAGTATTGGGCTCCCGTGTCCACCATGAAGCCGACTGGTTTCCCCTCCACCTGTGTAGTTACCCAGGACTCGGGGACAGGTGCCGGGCCCTGACCCCCCTAATTGCTCTCTTTTCCTGCATATAAAATGTGGGCCCCTGGGGAGGGTGCTTCTTTCCTGGTGGGTTTTCCCCTCGCTTTTCCAGTGCCTTAGCTCTTTGCACTATGCACATTGGTCCTTCTTTAGTTTCTGCCTGACTGCTTTTCCTTCATCTTTTGACCTGACTTCCCTAGTTCCTCGAGAATTAGCTCCCTGTCTCACCCCTGTAAAGAATATTTGAGCTAATTCTTTCTGATTTTTGTGGCTTTCCTTGGCCCTGAACTCTCTCTCTATCTAACATGTTCTTCTTTCCATCTAACACATTTCTCTCTTTCCTCTGGAGTCTCCCTATGGTTAAAAACCCTTTCTGCTGCCCTCACCAGGTTTTTTGCAGTTTTCTCTTGATATCCAGGGCTGCCTGATTTACAAACGCTAGCATAATTGCTGCGCGTGACTCATCAGCCTGTGGGTCTATGGGGGTATATTGCCTAAAAGCTTTTATTAATCTTTCAAGGAAGGCTGCCGGGCTCTCATTTGGCTCCTGTCTAACCAGATTTACCTTAGCCAAATTTGTTGGTTTTCTGGTGGCTGTTCGGAGACTAGCCATAAGAGTCTGGCGGGACACTTGGAGACGCTCCCTACCTTTAGCGCGCTCGAAGTCCCGTCGGGGCCGCGTCAGGGGGAATCTCTCATCAATCAGATTAGGTTGCGTTGTAGGTCTCCCATCCAGCCCTGGAACAATTTTTTGCGCTTTTGACAAAATCCGTTCTCGCTCCTCGTGGTAAAAAGCAGCTGTGGAGGTGGGGGCTTCCGGATTGTCTTTGTCTGTCACACCAAGGGCTCCTCTTGTCTTTCCGCAAATCCCCTGGGCAGCGTCCCCTTCCTGGATTGGGGCCGAAGGTTTGGTGTCCCTTTGTGCTCTTCTGGAAGAAATCTGAAGTACCTGAGGGGCAAAGGCGGGTGAACACAGGGGAGTGGGGAGAAGTTGGTTTTCAGGTCAATTAGGTTAGGCAGGCTGAAGGTTCCCTCTCGCAGCTAGCCGACATTAAAGGCAGGCCACTCGGCGGAACAAAAACTCATTTGTTGTTGTTTTTTTTTTTCACCAACATTGATAGATTTTGTGCTCTAGACTTAAAATCAGAAAAGTGGTCAGTCATAAGGGACAAAGGAGTAGAAGTTGCTTGCCCCATGATTACAGAGAAGAACACAGGAGACAAAATGAACACACAAAGAGCAGAGACAATGCCGGCACTCACACAGACACAACAAACAGATTACAAATGTACATTGGCCGAGAACACTGAACTAGGTCTTCTTACCAGATTTTTTTTTTTCCCTGCAGAGCTAGCTGCCTTCCAGCACGATGCTGGGCCTCGGCCGGCGTTATGCTAGCTAGCAACTATGTATCTACTTGCCAGTCGCCTTTTCCAGCCCGATGCCGGAAACTCAGTCTCACGCTGGACTTGATACCTGGCGCCAGCCGCTTTTTTTAGCCCGATGCCAGAAACTAGGTCTCACGCTGGACTTATCCAAGCCTGTCACCGGTGTTCAGGTACCTCTTCCTCCTAGTGAGGAAACCCCTTCTACCGGGAAAGTGTTATTCTTCCCAGTTAAAGGGATCCCGGATGAGCCCCCAAATGTTATGCCCTGAGTCCGAGTCCCCAAAACTGAGAGAATAAGACGTCCACAGCAATGCAAAAACATAAAGGGGTTTTATTACTAGCCCGGGCTAGGGCTCCCGTCTCATCCAGCGCAGTGGAGTCTTGACGAGAGCCCCGAGCTCTGAATTACAGCTGCTTATATACAGGTGGTCTTTTGTCTGAGCAATAGTTTAGTTGGTGTGTGTTGATTGACTCAACCTTGGGTCATCATGGTGTTTGACTTAACCTTGATTGTTTCAACCTTGGGTCATCGGGGACCTTGGTGTCATCAGGGACCTTGATGTTATCGGGGGCTTCCTAGAATTATGACTCATGCTTACAAGAACCTGAGGCTTAGGTCTAGTGTGGCCTGTTGAGCCTGTCATGGCTCAGGTCAGGTCCCAACAGCTCTGCCCTGCCATGGGGCAGAAAGAAGGATTCTCCTTCAGATCTTCAAAGGTGGTGCTGGTGCTGAGGGGCAGGGACTGGGGTGGGGCAGAGTGAGGCCGAGTATTCTTAGTGTTTCACTGCCCTTTGTTTTTTTAAGTGAGGGGAAATTCATAACACAACCAGTTTAAAGCATACAGTTCAGGTGCGTTTAGTGCGTTCACAGAGTTGGGCACCCACCATCTTTCTCGTTTCACAACTTGTTCCTCACCCTGGAAGCGCTCTTGAACCTTAAGTAATCACCTCCCATCTCCTCCCTCCCCACTTCCTATGTCCACCGCCAGTCTGCGCTCTGTTTCTCTGGATTTGCCCGTTCTAGTCATTTCATTCCTTAGTGTCTGGCTCCATTCACTTAACAGTCTTTTTTGGCTCTGCTGGGTCTTCATTATGGCTAACCAGTTCACCCTAAAGGAGATCAGTCCTGGGTGTTCATTGAAAGGACTGATGCTGAAGCTGAAACGCCAATACTTTGGCCATGAGTTGACTCATTGGAAAAGACCCTGATGCTGGGAGGGATTAGGGGCAGGAGGAGAAGGGGATGACAGAGAATGAGATGGCTGGATGGCATCACCAACTCCATGAACATGAGTTTGGGTGAACTCCGGGAGTTGGTGATGGACAGGGAGGCCTGGCGTGCTGCGATTCATGGGGTCGCAAAGAGTCGGACACGACTGAGCGACTGAACTGAACTGAACTGAGCTGGGTCTTCACTGCTTTGCATGGGCTTCCTCTAGTTGTGGTGAGTGGAGGCTACTCCTCATTGTGGTGCGTGGACTTCTCATTGCAGTGGTTTCTCTTGCTGCAGAGCACTGGCTCTAGGTGTTCAGGCTTCAGTAGGCGTAGCATTTGGGCTCAGTAGTTGCAGTTCTCAGGCCCTAGAGCTTGGGCTCAGTAGTTGTGGTGCACAGGCTTAGCTGCTCCGAGGCATGTGGAATCCTCCCAGACCAGGGATCAAACCTGTGTCTCCTGCATCGGCAGGCAGATTACCATCTACTGCTCCACCAGGCAGGTCCAACATAACGTTTTAACATTACAACATAAAGTTGTGGAGTGAATCAGTACTTAACCCCTTTTTATGGCTGAATAATATCCCACTGTTGCTTCTGAATTGTGGTGCTGGAGAAGACTCTTGAGAGTCCTTTGGACTGCAAGGAGATCATACCAGTCAATCCTAATGGAAATCAACTCTGAATATTCATTGGAAGGACTGATGCTAAAGCTGAAGCTCCAGTACTCTGGCCACCTGATATGAAGAGCTGACTCATTGGGAAAAGAACCTGGTGCTGGTGAAGATAGAAGGCAGGAGAAGGGGACGACAGAGGACGAGACGGCTAGATAGCATCACTGACTCAATGGACATGAATTTGAGAAAACTTTTCGAGACAGTGAAGGACAGGGAAGCCTGATGTGCTGCAGTCCATGGGGTCACAAAGAGCTGGATGCAACCTAGCAACTGAATAGCAACGGTGTTCCATTGTATGGATGGAACAGTTTGTCCATTGATGACATGTTTGCATTCTTCCCACCTTTTGGCTGTTGTGGATAGGACTGTCATGAACATTTGTGAGCAAGTATTTTCTTGAATACCTGTTTTACATTATTTTGAGCACATACCTAGGAGTGGAATCACTGGGTTTTATGGTAACTCTAAGTTTAACTTTTGAGAAACTGCCGAACTTTTCATAGCAGCTGCACATCTCTTTGGCTTTAAGATTATATTATTCTAAATGCAGAAATGATACAACACTATAGAGAATTTGGAAGTTATTTATTGAGCAATTTAAAGACGTTTTTAAGTAATTCAAATTATAAAAAAAAACTTTTAAGAAAAATATATCCTTATTATAACGATTCAAATAATTTCCAGAAGAAAAAAAGTTTTTTTCTGTTCACCCCCATCTTACTCCTTTCCCTCTGGCTGACCATGGTTAACCCTTTGGTTTGTGTCCTTCCAAATGTTTTCAAGGCATTTATATAGACTTTGAATTTTCTTTTTTATATAAACATGTCATACTGTCTGTATGCTCTTGCTTTGAAATCTTTCTATTAGTTTCTTGTAAATTTTGATTGCTCCAGTGACTGTCTTGGTGCCAGGCTGAGGGTCCCTGAGACACACCTTGTGCTGTTTTAAAAAAATCTGGGCCTCAGGTGTGCAAAGCTGTCCTTGGGTGGCTAGATGATGAATGTATTATACATTTCCTTTTGCTAACTCCATTTACAATTTTTTTTAAAAGGAACATGAATTGCTTTTATAATAAGAAAAATAAAGTAGGGAAGAAAGATTGAGGGCCTGAAGGCCCTGGGCACAGCTTGTATCTTAATTTAGCACTTATTTCATTCCTCTCTCTTGCATAATGAGTTGTTTATGTGTTCACCTCCCTTGAGGGCGGACAGCGCTTATTCATCTGTTGCCATCCCCTTTCCCTTAGAGTGTGCCAGGCACACAAGCGGCCCCTCCAGGGTTGTGGCTGAGGCCGCAGAGAAGAGGGTGGGTTTCAAAGACCCCCCTGTGTCCTCAGCTTAGGGTCATAAAGGTCATGCATTCTTGGGGGTCAGGCCCTGGCTGATCACGCTCTCTGCGGGGGTACCTGGGCCAGCCTCGCGGGAAGCTGGGTGTAAGGCAGGGGCAGTTATTTATGGCAGCCCCGGCCAGGGTACCCATGGCAGGCTGCACCCAACTGAGGAAGTAATTAGAGTGCTGCCAGGCACAGGAAGCAGGGAGAGGGTTGGCGGCTCGGGCTCCCTTTCCAGAGTTATAAATAGCCGGTCTGTTGGCGGAGGTGGAGAGACTTACACACAGGAATGGAGGTGGGACAGCTAGCGCCCGGGGGCGCGGGGGTGGGAGCTGTCTTCTTGGGCTTGTCTGTCTGTTAGTCTGGTTTGGGAAGGGACAGAGGGCATCTCACTGGCTGGACAGGGGCATGTGGTCTGTGCCAGGAGGGTCCCTGGCCAAGATTCTCTTCCCCCAGCCTGGTGTTCCCCATCTGTCCCCGTAAGACTAGCCTGTCAGGGTTCATGTTCCTGCTGGGGGCTCAGACCACTAGCAGGGGCGTATGACAGATCCCTGCTGGCCTCAGCTTCCAGCCCCAGCCTTCCTGTGAGGAGTTGTTAAGGTTCTGGGTGGGATTCCAGAGCCCAGGATGTTTATAGCATTTCCGGGGGAGCGGTTCTCTGCTGGTGCTGGGCAGCTCTGTGCCTGACTCATCCCAAAACACTTTATAAATAACCTGGAGGGGAGGAGAGAGGTGGGTGTCCACCCTCATGCCCCCTACACTCTGTGAGCAGGTGGCAGGCACTGAGGACCCAGGCTTCCTACATGTCCGGGTAGAGGAGCCCCCACTATAGTCGGGAGCCAGGGTCAGGGGTGCTGGGAGATGGGGTTGTCAACCTCTGGAGATGGGCCCTGCAGTGCTTCTGGGGCCCCTGAGGGCTTTCCACTCAGCCATGATAGCACCCCTGTCTTCAGTGAGGTGTGTTGGGGGATGTTCTGGCTGGGCAAAGGGAGCTAGTATGGGCTAAACTCGCTGGGAGATCCAGAACGGGTCACTCCCCTCCCTGAGTCTCAGAACCCTCTGGTAAAATGAGAGGGTTGAGCTAGATGAGTGCTAAGGTCCTGTCCAGGAGTTGCATTTAAAAAAAAAATTTTTTTTTTTAAATTGGAAGATAACTGCTTTATAATGTTGTGGTGGTTTCTGCCATACGACAATGTGAATCAGCCGTAAGTATACATATGTCCCCTCCCTCCTGAACCTCCTTCCACCCCCCATCCCATCCCACTTCTCTAGGCTGTCATGGAGCACCAAGTTGAGCTCCCTGAGTCACACGGCCAGTTCCCACTGGCGATCTCTTTGACACATTACGGTAATGTACAGGTCTCAGCGCTACTCGCTCAGCTGTCGCAGTCTGTCCTTCCCAAGCTGTGTCCACAAGTCTCTTCTCTATGGCAGCAGTCACACTTTTGATTCCACGTCTGACACGTTGTAGGTGTGAATGGGTGGTGAGGCGTTCCTGTATCACAAGATGCGGGTGTGGGGACCTGGGAGACAGGAGGAGTGGCAGTGACCCCCACCTGGAGCCCCATGTGCTGCACAAGGAGACTCTCACTAGTCTGGGTGGGTGGACACTGGGAGCCTCTGGGGCAAGGGGGAAAGATCTGAAAGAGCCTGATTATTGTCCCTGAGGGAGAAGAGACATTTGACTTGTGTCACTACAGAAGGCTGACTAGGACCTGGAAGGCTGATTTCAGCTGGATGTATCCTGTGCTCTTCCTGCTAGAACCTTTCTGACTTGTGAGGTGGTGAGCTCCCTGTCCCTGAATGAAGGCTCTTCTGTAAGGATGTGGGGGAAGGGATTCCATATGGAGTGAAGGGCTGTAGTTCAGGAGTTCCTCACGTGGCCAGGAAGCTGGATCCATGAAGAGTCTGTTAGTAATACATTTCCCTGGTCTTCACCCCACCCCACCACCCACACTCAGGGGAACTCCCAGGGGTCTCAGCCACGTGGTCCCCATGTCTGCCCTACCGTTCTGCGATGCTATGGGGCTGACCTCAGAAGGCTGAAGCTAAATATATCCCAGCCTCCTACCCTAAATGTACCATGCCACATAGGCTTTGCGCACTGTACAACCACTGACATAGTGACAGTAGGTGAAGATGAAGATCAAGAACAGTCTCAGGAGACCTTGAATGTGATCTTAATCAATGGACTTGGCCGCCACTGCAGAACCTGCACAAATGGCCTTAAAGAAACAAATGTCAAAAATCATGCTTTGGGGCATTAAAGTGCCAAAAGGGGTTCTGGAGCCTTTTGAGGGGGACAGAACAGGGGGCCTTCAGCAGGACACTGCACTGTCAGCTGCTTCAGGTTAAGCCCAGTCCCTGACCAGCCGGAGCCTGGTGCATCAGGGAGAACGTGGCTCCAGGCAAGCCCACAGCCCTGATCAGACTCCTTACTCCTCCTCACTTGCTGTGTGACTTTGAGCTTGTCCGTTATCCTCTCTAGGCCTCTCATTTGTAAAGTGAGGGGCTTGGACTTTCAAGTCCTCCCCAACTTGATGTGTTATAGTACCTCCAAAGACTAGGAGCTGGCTATTTGTTAAGTTTTGGTGTGAAGCATTACTATGACCAGTTTTGTTGCTGTGGAATCCCTCTTTCTGACTTCCCAAATGATTCTTGCCCTCTCCTTGTTAATTTCCCAGGGTCTGCTGGAAGTGTGGCTGGCTTGGCTGACCAGATAGGAAGGCCTTGCAGGAACAGAGTCAGGAAAGTTGATAGGGAGGGAAGGGGTGAACAGGTAGGCATGCTCAGGCAGTGAGGACCAATTTGGGGACCAAGCCTGGTAGGGGCTCTGAGATGAAGGATCAGGGCTAGGGAAGCCACCAGGAAGCCAAATACTCCACCTCAGAGCTTAAGTGGCAGCCAGAAGGGGGATTCCTAATTCATTACTATGAAAGTCCCAAAGAGTTTGAGACCTCCCAAGAGTACAGTGACCAAGCATTAATGTACAGGAGGCTTCTGAAGACAGACCTGAGTTAGGGATGGGGTGGCAAGGGGTCATTCATTCATCACCAAAGGCCACACCTGGCACTGCATCACAGTGTTTCCAGCTCTCACACAACCCATCTGAGAAAGTATCGTTTGCCATGGCTTACAGGTACAATAGCAAGGCCCGGATTAGATGTGCGCTCAGATACACAGCTGGTGAGAGGCAGAGCAGGCTTTGAACTCAGGCCTGGCTGGTTCTAAAGCACACAAGGCTCCCTTTACTTTGTGTACCTCCTCCTCTGTGAGGAGTGTTGTTCTCCTAAAGCCCAAGATCATGCCTGTATCTCCCCTGGGTCGGGAGTACACGCAAGTGAGCTGCTATGAAGGAAATGTGGGTTAGAATAAAATTGCCTGGGAGAAATCCGAAATATCCTAGGATCACCCAATACAGCGTTTGCAACTTTTGAAGTTGAGGCTTACCTGGTTGCAGGGCAGATTGTTGGGGTTGTGGAGGCAAAGGAGCGCTGGCCCCTGGCCTTGAGCTCACATGTTGCCCGGGAGGCCAGAGGTAAGGCTGTTACAATATCTGCGCTTCTGGGGAGGAGGGTATAACGGCTGTGCTGCAGGCAATCAGGGAGGCAGTGCTGGAGTCGTTGCTCAGAGGAGGAGCTGGAATTTGTGCAGTTAGAAGTGGGAGAAGAGAGTGGTAGGCAGCTGGAAGAGCATGTGAAAGATGCTCAGAGGCCTGGAAGGGTGTCTGGAGTTGGGGAAACTGGGAACAACTCTGTGGGGTTGGAGATGGGGGTAGGTAAGAAATGAAGGGTATGAGAGACAGGGTTGGACAGGTGAGCAGGGCCAGTCTGGGGAGGGCATGTGTCTGACTTTCTGATGTTGGCTGAACCAGCCTCCTCAGATATAAAATGGGAAAATTAAGGCTTTTTCTTTGTATAGGGCTGTCATGAGATTTAAGCTGGATAATGAAAATAAGGGCTTCCCTTGTGGCTCAGCTGGTAAAGAATCTGCCTACAATATGGGAGACCTGCGTTCAGTCCCTGGGTTGGGAAGATCCCCTGGAGAGGGGAAGGGCTACCCACTCCAGTATTCTGGCCTGGAGAATTCCATGGACCGTATAGTCCATGGGTTCGCAAAGAGTCAGACACAATGAAAATAAAGTGGTGGTACTGGGCCAGACACAGGTTCAGTAAGTGGTGTTACTATTGTGGTGGTTGTTGTTGATGCTGCTGCTGGTAATAATAATAACACGTGGGTTTACTAGTTCCCCTTTGGTCTGTTCTTAACACCGCGGCAAGAGTAATTCTGTTAAAATGTGGCAGATCTTGTCCCTCCTCTGCTTACAAAACTCAGGGGCTCCCTCAAAGCCACAGTCCTTGTACTGATCTTCCAGCCCCTACATGATCTAACCTTCCCCTAACCTCTTCACATGTCCATCGCTCTGTTTGAACCACACTGGCCTATTTGATATGCCTTGAACATGCCAGGTTACGCCCGTCCCAGGGCCTTTGCCCTTGCTGCTTCTTTTTCACTAGAATATTCCTCCTCAGATCTCCACAGGGCTCACTCCCTCGCCTCCTTCAGCTCTTTGCTCAAGTGTTACTTCCTCAGTGAGGCCTTTGGCTAAGCTGTCTGAAATCACAAACTGCCTCCCCTCACCCACGCTGGCATTCCCCATCTCCCTTCCCTCCTGTATATCCCTTCTCTGTATTTATCACCTCCTAACACATTGTGAATTTGTATTGTTTATCATTTGTTACTCTTATTAGAATATATGGGCTTCCCTAGTGGCTTAGATGGTAAAGAATCTGCCTGCAATGCAGGAGACCTGGGTTCAATCCCTGGGGTGGGAAGATCCCCTGGAGAAGGGAATGGCTACCCACTTTAGTATTCTTGCCTGGAAAACCCCATGGACAGAGGGGCCTGGCAGGCTACAGCCCATGGGGTTGCAAAGAGTTGGACACAACTGAGTGACTAATAGCTTCACTTTCACTTCACTTAGAAAATATGGCCCATGAGGGCAGGGCTTTTTGTCTGTTTTGTGCCCAGTGTCTAGCCTGGAAATGGTACTTGTTAATACATGTTATTTTTATATTATCTCTGGAGCATGGAGAGTGGGTTGGGGCAACGTCCCCCTGCTGGGTGTGGCCAGCTCCTGACTGGAACCTCCAAGCTCACCTTGCTTCTTTGGAAAGATGTTTCCTCCAGGCCTTCCTATCTTTTCAACAGGAGCCACGGAACTGCAGGCTTCTAACTGACAGGCTCATCCTCTCTGCAGGCTCCCCTGCTTATTTTAAAACACAGCCCCCTCCACTTGCTCTGGGGCTCCCTCTCTGCCAGGAAACTCAGTGAGCATGGGGGTGGGTAGATGGCTCATTTTAGAGGAATTTCCCTGGTTCCCCAAGCAGCCTAGTGCCGGGGAGCCCAGGAGCCTGTGTGGCCTGATTTAGATCCTGGGAGCAGGGCTCCAGCTGCAGCCCTCCCATTCAGCTGGAACCGAATTTGGAGGCGTCTGCAAACCTTCCGCCCTGGTGCATTCCCCCTTCTTCTAGACTACTGGACTGAGTCCAAGCCTGGGAGGAAGGTACCGTGGTCACTCCGTCACTCCACTGGGCTCGGCTCCTTTCCTTTAGGAGCACCGGCTGGAGCCACCCCATGGGTCTCTAAGAACCCTCCCCTTCCTACAGCCTATGTCCCATTTGCTCACAGCCTGTTGGAATAGCTGACATTTCCGTTTTATCATATTATCATGTCTCCTCTGAGACTTTGGGGAGATACAATGCTTTAATTCCCAGTGTGGCTAATGGAATCGCAGGCTGGCAGGGGTGGGATTCTGGAATAGGCTGGCTTTTAGTCTCTGAATTCCCACTAGGGGAGTGGAGACTCTGGAAAGAGGACAGATGGGTTGGAATCCGGACTGTTCATTAGCTGGGTCACCTTGGGCAAGTTGCTGGTCAGTCAGGCAAATGGCTGCAGTAAAGGTACCACTTCCTTGTTGGGCAGCTGTGAGGACTGAGCCAGATGATGTACAGAAGGCCCTTAGCTCAGGCTGAATGAGGCCTCATCAATGGGAGGCTGCTGCTGCTCCAGGATGCTGGCTGTGTTTCTCCTGCAGAGTGCTGAGCCTCCGGCAGTGCCCAGCCAACCTGGGCCTGTCCGAAGCACTGTGGGAGCCAGTTGGTCTCCTGGAACCTGTCTTGGGCACGAGGCAAGGGCTTCCCTGAGGTGAGGGCTCCCCCCACCCCCCACCCCCGGGATCTGGATTCTATCCAGCTAGAGATCTGGATGCAGAACTGGGGTCACAAGGGTGGAGTGGAACACTTTTGCCTGGTCCTTCCAGCTTTCTCTTTCTGCCTGACCACAGGGCCCCTGAGGAGGTACCCCTGAGGGAATCCCTGCTCATGGTATTGGGAAGATTCTTCTGACAGTGACTTCAATTTCATGGAAATGTCTGGAGGATTCCAACTTCCTGCTGTGTTGTGTGTAAAAAGACTAATGAGGGAGAGAAATCTAGACATATTTGAGCAGCTGTAAGACAGGAGAATTTACATATCTCAGGTGTCAGAATTTACATATCTCAGGTGTCAGGCTTAGGCGAGCCCTTAGGGTCATGAGGCTCACCCTCCTCTTTTAAATGATGAAGAGCCTGAGGTCCAGAGAAGGACTCTGAGCTGTCAGAAGTCAAGCAGCTGGTAAGACACGGAGCTGGGACTCAAAGCTGGGCTTGCTGACTCCTCATCCAATGCTCTCTCCACTGGACCCCCCCAGCCAGGACACTGGGGCTGGAATCCAGTCTCTGGCCACAGAGCCTGTGCAAGTAACCAGGACTGCACACTGCCATCAGATGGCCTCTTCCCCCTCTGACGCCTGGCCCCAGCCTTCTGTAATGAGGCTGTCTCGCTTGCAGAGGCTCCCGGGCTTGGCTTAAGACGGGCTTAAGCTGTTCGGGTGGCACCCCATGCCTTTCATTCAGAAAATACTGCCCAACTGCAAAGCTTTCGCTGGGAGGAAAGGGTTCCTGCCACTGAGCCTAAAATCCCCAGGGATTCCTTTGATTCCATTTCACATAACCACACTCTCTCATGTCACCGGCATCCTTTCCTCTCCTTCCTAGGGCTTCACACTCTTAGAGTCTCACAGGCAGTGATCCTGTTCCACTTAGTTTGGCAAAGCCCAGAATGTGGGTCTTTTCATGTTATAATCAGTCCATTTCCTCTGTTCCTGCATTGTTTCAGATATTTCATCTCTGAACATCTTCCAATTTCAGCATATCTTTCCGGAATGGTGGATGCCAAGAACCCAAGGCCACAATTGGGAAAGATCTCATTAGAGACAGATAGAGGAAGGGAGGGTCCCCACTGGGCATAATTGTGCCCAGGCTGCCAGTAACCCGGCCAATCTGGAAGGTCCTCCCTCCTTCCTTCCTGGAAACTCAGGGCTGCCCAGGTACCAGTCTGAAGGCAGAGGGGATTCCCCAAATGCCCTCCTGGGCACAGAGGACGGACGGAGCTATCCATGTGAATCTGTCTCCATGTCTTATCTCATGGGTTCCTTTCATCACCCTGGTCCAGCTTTTTATTCATTCAATAGGCATTTGTTAAGTCCCTGCCGCATACCAGGCCTAGGGCTCGGCACTGGGAACACTATGGTAAATAAGAGGCACATCGTCCCTACCCTTGAGAACCCCATCTTCTAGGGCTCGGGAGTGACAGTAAACAGAGCAATACAGATGTGAACAGGTGAAGTGCAAGGAGGCCAAGCACAGAGTCCAGGGGAGGAGAGAACGAGGGGCCATCTGGAGTGGGTGGCCTAGGAGGGCTTCTGAGCAGTGTCAGTAAAGCTGAGACCCAAAGGCGGAAGGACTCTCCTAGGGAAAGATGTGGGAAGGTGTTTCTGGGAGAGGGGACAGGATGTGCAAAGCTCCACAAAGATTCAGCCGAGAGGAGGGATGGATGGATGGTCCGTGCAGTGTGAGCTAAGGTTGCAGGCAGCCCAGATCTGGAGGGGTTTTTTCATTGTCTGGCTTTCTCACGGACTCCCTGTGTGTCCTGAGCATGTAACTTAGCTTAGTTAAACCTCTGCTCCTCTTGGTTGGGATGGAACTAGTAACTCCCTTGTACAGCCTCTTGGAGGCCTCAATGAGATCCATGGAAAACCCCAGGGCCTAGCACAGGGCCAGCCCTCCACATGGGGAGCAATTCTTATTCCTATTTTCACCCCTAGTTCCTCAAGGAAAAACATTTGAACCCCTTGGCTCTTTTCCCATCCAACCCCTGTCCTCAATCCCATCTCTTCTTAAATGTGGGGCTTTCCCCACTCCAGCTGACACTCAGACAGAACTCGTCAGACTTGAGTGGTAACAAACCCAGTTGTCTGAGCTCTGTGTGTTCTAAACAGTAACGTGGTGGGAGGGACTTCTACCCTCGCTGTGGGCTGGCATGCATGCCTTTATTTCCCCTGATTCTGTCTTCTTTCTCATCTTTAGATTGTTTTAATTAGTCAGCAGGCACAAAAAGAATATTTCTGGAGTATGTCTAAAGTATAAAGAATAAGGGGCTTCCCAGGAGGTGCGAGGGGTAAAGAACTCGCCTGCCAGTGCAGGAGACATAGAGATGTGGGTTCGATGTGGGTTGGAGAAGATTCCCCTGGAGAAGGAAATGACAACCCCCTCCAGTATTCTTGCCTGGAGAATCCCATGGCCAGAGGATCCTGTCAGGCTACGGTCCATAGGGTCGCAAAGAGTCAGGCACGACTGAGGTGAGTTAGCATGCACGCATAAAGAATAAGAACACAGTGAATGCCACTTGATTTAAGAATAAGAATGCTGCCTTCCCATGTGGAATCTGTGCGCAGTTCCCTTCTTTTCCCTGGAGCTAACCCACCTTCTGGAATTTTGTGTATATATATTTTTTCTTTTCTTAATAGTTTTCACCTTATGTTTATAGACCTAAGTAATGTTGTTTTCGTTTTTGCATGTTTTGAAACTTTATATAAATGGAACAACACTGTGTGTATTCTTCTCCCATGTGCCTTTTTAATTCCACACTATTTTTCTAAAATTCGTGCATGCTGTTACTACTAGATAGTATCCCAGTGTAGGAATAGATCGTGACTTGATTATTCATTTTCTGGCCTAAAGATAGTTGGGTTGTTTTCAGTTCTTTTTTAATTTCATAACCAGGGCTGTTATAAATGCTCCTGTTCATAACTGAATACACACCCACAAGGTATACATCTAGGAGTGGGTTTGCTGGAATTATATGGGATCACAGTCAATTATTTTCCAGTTAGATAGAACATAATATAGAAGTGTTCTTGTTACTCCACAGCTATTCTGCCTGCTTCATAATCGTTGGAATTTTCGCTCATCTAGAGGGTAGAATCTCTTTGTGTTCCTTCTTCATTTTCTGGTGTCTTCACCAATGCGGCTATATTGGCTTTCCTCTGCAGAATCTGTTTCTATGCCCACCTATATCCTTCTTGCCTGTAGCAGAGGACACGAGCTTTCTCCTCTCTCAAACCTGGTCCTTTTCTGTCTCCTTTATGATTCCACTCCTTCTGCCTTTCCTCTTATCTTCAGCATCCCTCTATTTATGATTTCCAGATTTTAAAAATTAGTAGTGTGGCAGACATGTTGGTCACAGACCCAAGTTCCTCATGATTTTCTACCTCTTCTTCCACCCTCGCTCCTCCTATAGAGTCTGAAAATGCCAGAAACTTTCCTGGCTTCCCTTGCAGCTAGAAATGGCTGTATGACTCAGGCTGGCCAATGAGACATAAGGGGACTTCTGGTAGGAGGCTTATGGGAAATATTTTTTGGACATTTATGTCTCTGGGAAAAGGAAGTAGGCTCTCTCCCCTCTTTCATGCCATGGATGTTTATGTATAAGAACATGATGTTTGGGGCTGAGGCAGCCATCTTGCAACTAGAAGGCAATAAGTCTGAGGATGAGAAACCAGCATGCTTAGGATGTTGTTGAGACAGGATGGACAAAGCTGGGGTTCTTAGGGACTTTGCTGGACCTCTGAGCTAATCCTGGTGCTCCCATACGCCAAACTTCTTGTTATGTTAATTTAATTTTTTTTGATCAAATTATGTTAGGAAAATCATCTTTTTGCAGCTCAAACATTCTGACTGATAGGGTTGTCTTTGTATGGACTTCTTCTCTTGCTTTTTTTTTTCTCTTTTGTTGACTAACTTCTTTTGTGCTCCTCCAGATTACATTCTGAAGATTCTAATTCCTGACACTCCAATTGCTCTTGAACTTCCTATAATACTTGACATTGTTCATCTATCCTCTGGGGAACTTTGCCTCCTTGGGCTTCTGAGATGCTTCAGAGTCTGGGGTCTCCATCTGCCTTCCTCTCTTTCTTTTTTTCTTGGAGGTCCCACTGGGATTCCTGCCTTCCTTCTCTTCCTCTTGCTCTGACTCCTCACCATGAACTGCCCTTGCTGCACACCTGCTACATATTAGGAGCCAAACTTGGCTTTTTCCAGTGGTCATTTTATTTGCTGCTTAGTTACTATTATCCCCACTTCACACATATGGAACCTAGGCTTTGAGAGGTTAATTAACTTGCCCAAGGCTATCCCAAGTAGCTCAGCCGCTAAAGAATCTACTTGCAATGCAGGAGACCCTGGTTCAATTTCTGATTCGGGAAGATCCCCAGGAGAAAGCATAGGCTACCCACTCCAGAATTTTGGGGCTTCCCTGGTGGCTCAGACAGTAAAGAATCCACCTACAATGCAGGAGACCTAGGTTTGATCCTTGGGTTGGGAAGATCTCCTGGAAGAGGGCATGGCAACCCACTCCAGCATTCTTGCCTGTAGATCCTCATGGACCAAGGAGCCGGGAGGGCCAAGATCCATGGGGTTGCAAAGAATTGGACACGACTGAGTGACTAAGCACAAGGATAGCCTTGTGCTTAGTTAGTAGATGACAGTAGATGACATTATCTTCTACTTTAATTGTACCATCTTGTCCAAGGCTAGACAGACAGTCCCTTTCTCATAGCTCTCTGTATTTCCTCTCCCAAGGTAAAGTGACCCATTCTTAGGGCATCAACTATACTTTTATAGAGAGACCTCTTCCTTGGTGGCTCAGATGGTAAAGACTCTGCCTGCAATGTGGGAGACCCAGGTTTGATCCCTGGGTTGGGAAGATCCCCTGGAGAAGGGAATGGCAACCCACTCCAGTACTCTTGCCTGGAGAGTTCCATGGACCGAAAAGCCTGGTGGGCTACAGTCTATGGGGTTGCACAGAGTCGATGTGGTTGAGTGACTATAGTCCTATAGGCTTGTACTATCTCCTTTGTCCTAAAAAATTACTGAAACTTCTCCTATCCTTTACATCTGGCATGTATAGTTACCTAATCCGGCTTTGTGAATTTCCGACCATGGTGTATCCCAGCCACAGAGATGGACGGATGTCTTGCATCCTCTTTGTCTCTTCCTCCCTCCTTCATCTCACGCATTCAGCCAGAAGCAGCAGCCAATAATGACTTCATTTAAAATGTTTCTTGAATCTGTCCCTTTGCCCTTATTCCTGGGCAGTGACCCATGCCCACCTGGTCTAGCACAATGGTTTCCTCCCTGCTCTTCCTGCTTCAGCCCCTCCCTTCTCATCCGTCTCCAGGATGCTCCCAGATGACCTGTTCTGGTACATTGCTTTCCTTGTGTCCCTCACTGTTCTGGATCCCTCGTTGAACCCCCACTGCCTCACTTTCCTGGCACTTCACTGTCTGGCTCCAGTCTTGTTTCTCTGCAGAGTAGTTCAAATCAGCCAGAGTGGTCTGCTCTTTCACATGTACCTTCCCCTTCCTTAACTTCCAGCAGCCCATTTGTCCAACCCTGCCTGACCTCCTCTTCTAAGTGTCAAATGCCACATCTTTCTGAAACCACGTCCATCCCTTGGGCCAGGGTAAGACTTCAGTCACCAGACCCTGGGATCTCTCCCTCCCTCCTTTGAGATTTCCCCAAACACTCATTGCCTGAATATGTCACCAGGGCACCTGACATTTGCTCACTGTGTGCCTAAGCTGGGTTTCCCAAAATCAAGACGGTAAGTCCTTTGTGACTGGAACCATGCTTCTCCTTGCTGAGGCTCAAGACTGGGGAACTGAATGGAGCCATGCCCTTTCTTGTAAATCATCCATCTCCTGTGCAAACATTAATTGAGCATCTACTATGTTCTAGGTACTATTCTGAACACTAAGAGTGCATCTGAGAAGACAAGTTCTTGCCCTCAAGGAACTTATGGTCTAATAAGAAAACAGATAAATACGTTTTAGAAAGTATGAGTGTTTTGTAGGGCAAGTATAAGGTGCTCCTAATAGGGGCATCTCACCACGACTAAGGGTTTCCCCGTTGGCTCAAGTGGTAATGAATCCACCTGTCAATGCAGGTGACACTGGTTTGATCCTTGGGCCAGGAAGATCCCCTGGAGAAGGAAATGGCAACCCACTCCAGTATTCTTGTCTGGGAAATCCCATGAACAGAGGAGCCTGGCAGACTACAGTCTACAGAGGCATGAAGGAGTCGGACATGACTTAGCAACAAAACCACCGCCACCACAACTGTGGCTAAAATGCCAGGGGAGGCTTCCCTGAGACAGTACATTTTATTTTTTATTTTAGTTTTTACAAGTCTCAATTTTTTTATTATTGGGGGTTTCCCAGGTGGCATAGTTGGTAAAAATCCTAGAATCAACAACAAAAAAATCACATTTCAATAAATATAATCAGAACAAACAAAATGTAGGGGAAAAGAAAATAAAAACTATATTACCTAAGGAAGTAAGTTTTAGATTGGGGCCTGAAGAGATTTATCCAGGTGAAGAAGAGGGAAAGCACGTATGAAGGCTCAGAAGTGATGCAGAATGTAGGACATTTGAGGGACTTTTATTTGAAAATAAAAGTCACACATGGCTCTGGTTGGCATGGAGAGTGTGAAGGAGACAGGTTGGGGGAAGGGCTGGGAGGGATAAGCAGGGCCACGCGGGTTGGACCCCAGAGAAAACAGGAGCTGGGATGTTGTGGCCTTGGTGAAGAGAGGGTGAGATTTGTTAGGGGAGGAAGCTATACATACAGGGCCATGTCAGGGGGCGTGGAAGGAGGACTAGATGACAAGCAGACAGGGAGCGGGGAACTGGCTGGCAGAACTCGGAAGACCATGGAAGCGTTCCAATCACTGGAACCTGCCCTGTGACCTAGCCAGTGTTCCGAAACTCTGAAAGCCCTGTAGAGTCTACCAGGCCCAGCATGGCATGGTAAAAGCCATGAGAGGGGTGTGTATAAAGCCCTGTGTTGGAGCGAGGCGGTTCAAGAAAGGCTTCCTGGGTCTGATGGGCTTTGGGACAGGACTCCTAGTGCTGAGTGGGTTGGCTCAGGACAGTGTCCTCTCTCTCCTGCCAGCGTCCAGTGCTCACCCCGTGATCTAAGGGCCTCTGGCTCTGGGGCCCAGGGTGGCTGTTATTTCTGGAGGAGGCACCCCTTCTATAGCACGGGCGCTCCTTGGGAGAACTGGGAGGGCAAAGACCACTTCCTCGACATTTATTTCCTACCCAGGCTCTACTAACCTCAGCAAATAGCTACTTTCTCTCCAAGGCAGTTGGATCAACTTGTCCAGTGAATGCTATGGCTACATGCGTGGCCAAGAAATTGGTCTGAATTGAGGTCTTTGTCTACCATAGCACCTCCCCCACCATCCAGAATAATTTTGTTATAATCTACAAAATAAATTTTCATTTATATTTATTCCTTCTCAAAGAAGAAAGCAGATGTAAAATGATTGGTTCTAACACTATCTCACAGAAACTCTGCTTCTTTCTCTTCCCCTTACAGAGAATTTTGTTTAATTAATTCAAATTTGTTGTCAGACATTATCACACACATTTGGGATACATCAGTGAAACAGGAGCCAGGGTAAAGACTCCGCCCAAGCTTACAATTTAGCAGACAAGACAAACAGGAGACATAATGAGTAAGTTACATTGTTTGCTAGCAAAGGTGATGAATGCTGCAGAAAAAGAACAAGAAGGGGAACCAAACAGAGAAGTTTTTTATTCTCACAAGTCAATTTAACTTGGTGGGCAGGAGGATAGATAGAATGAGAAGCAAGGGAGAGATGGAGCAGGGCTTCTGTTTTTTTCCCTGTTTTTAAAAAATATGGATCAATTTTATTTTTTGTAGGTATTCTTTTCTTCTATTGAAGTATAGTTGATTTATAATCTTATACTGATTTCAGGTGTATAACATAGTGATTAAAAATTTTTAGATTATATCCCATTTAAAATTGTTATGAAATATTGGCTAATTCCTTGTGCTGTACAATATATCCTTGTAGCTTATTTATTTTTTTTACAAGAAGGCATTTTTTTAAAATTGAGGTCTAGTTGATTAATAATATAGTTTCAGGTGAACAACATAGTGATTCAAAAGTTGTATAGATTACATTCCACTTATATTTCTTATAAAATATTGACTATATTCCTTCCTTGTGCTGTGCAATATATCCTTGTAGCTTTCTTATTTTATACATAGTAGTTTGTATAGAAAAACTCTTAATCCTCTCTGTTTATTATGCCCTTACCCCTTTCCTCTCCCCATTGGTAACCACTGGTTTATTCTCTATATCTGTAAGTTGATTTCTTTTTGTTATATTCAGTCATTTATTTTAGTTTTTAGGTTCTGCCTATAGATGATAACATACAGTATTTGTTTTTCTCTGTCTGACTTATTTCACTAAGCATAGTACCCTCTTGGAGAAGGCAATGGCACCCCACTCCAGTACTCTTGCCTGGAAAATGCCATGGACGGAGAAGCCTGGAAGGCTGCAGTCCACAGGGTCGCTGAGGGTCAGACACGACTGAGCGACTTCACTTTCACTTTTCACTTTCATGCATTGGAGAAGGAAATGGCTACCCACTCCAGTGTTCTTACCTGGAGAATCCTAGGGACAAGGGAGCCTGGTGGGCTGCTGTCTATGGGGTTGCACAGAGTCAGACATGACTGAAGTGACTTAGCAGCAGTACCCTCTAGTTCTAGCCATGGCAAAACTTCTTTCTTTTTTATGGCTGAGCAGTATTCTTATTCCTTTGTGTATATAAGCCACATCTTCTTTATCCATTCATCTGTTGATGGGCACTTAGGTTTTTTCCGTATCTTGGATCTTATAAATAATGCTGCTATGAACATTGGAGTGCATGTATACTTTCAAATTAACGTGTTGTTTTCTTCAGATGTATACCCAGGAGTGTGATTGCTGAATTATACAGTAGTTCCATTTTTAGTCTTTTGTAGAATCTCCATACAGCTTTACATAGTGATTGCAGGACAGGGCTTCTGTTTTTCATGATAAACCCTGTCCCTGGCTGGAATTTTAAACTAAACTACATGTGTATTACTTTAATAAAAATAAAAGTTAAATTCAAATAGTACTGTAATTATATTGGTATGTGAGGGTGGCAGGGTGAGTTAAGTTCTCTGTTGTCACAGCAGAAAACAGGAAAAAGGTTTCTAAAGTCAATAAAACAAGAAACAGAACTACAGGCATATCATTTAGCAATATAAAGAAAACTTCTGAAAAATCAGAATTTAATAAGCAGAAACAGCTAAAGAGTGAAAAGTTATTTCTCCCAGGGGAGAAATGACTTGAAGGTAGGAACGTGTAGGATGCAGTAGATGGGGGACTCTTGCCTTTTATTATACGCCTCTCTGTATGTTTGGATTTTCAAAATCATAGGCATGTGTTACTTTCACGATAAAAAAAAACCCTGTATTCTAGTGAGTCCTGGGAGGTCTGCAGAGGGGTGTGCTGAGGGCTTTTGTAGGGAGTGAGAGGGTGGGAAAGTAGGTAAGTTTTCCCCCCATTCATGCAAATCCACTTTCTTTGATTTGTTTTATGTCTCTGACTTTTATGCGAGGTTTCTTTTGAACAAAGGTTTCTGCCAGTGAAATTGGACTGAACTCCTTTTGGCTCTCATGATTAACGATGCTTTATAAGCACCCATTACCCTTTATGCTCATGCCTATTTACTTCTTTAAAGAACTTCCATCACTCAGAAGCCTTGCAGTCTTCCCCCCAGCTGGCTATGGTTGGAAGCAATTGGTGAATTTGTTGCCAGTTTGGAGGTGAGGGCCTGCAGTCAGTCCTTCCATAATTGCTCCTGCAGAGGGCCTTTGGAACCATTCTCGCAACAGGGGTTCTTTGGGAATTCTGCCGGGCTTCCAGCATGGTGGCTGTCATCGTGACAGGAATGCAGTGTAGCTAAGAATCCCAGTATTGGCAGTTTCTCCTGGGGTAGCTGTGAATTCTTATGGAAACTTGCCTCCCACTCTACTTCCTGTAAAAGAAAAAGGAAGAGAGAAAAAGACAAAGCGAGAGAGACATGGAGACTATGAATGAAGAAACGGTGGCAACCTCCCATTCGCTTAGTCACCTCCTAGTGATTCCACTTCCAGACAAGTGTCACGGTCTGCCTGCTCTGTACTATTTTTAGAGTAGGTCCCTTTCATTCATGTTTCCAGGGCCTTTGCAGTCATCCCTGATACTGCCTTGCAGCTGCTTTCCTGAGTTTGAAGTTCCAAAGGTTCTGTGTTTCTAGGAACCTTTCATGCCTTCATGCCTTTTCACATGGTGTTCCTTCATCCACTGTCTGGGGATATGATAGGAATCCTTGAAGTCCAAGCCCAAATGTCATATAGTTGGTAAAACTTTTTCTGGACCTCAGTTTCTAAAGAAAGTGTCTCTGCCTTAATATTTATCATGGAGACTGGCCATCACTTGACTAGAGTTTGGTGTCCTTGGGGGGTTGAAAACATCCCATAGTCATCTTTCTGTCTGGTATACAGTGGGGTTTTTTTTTTTTTTTTTTAAGCATCTGTTCAGTGAATTAAATAAAGCATGCTGGCTATTCCTTTCTGGGCTTTAGGAAAACTTGCTTGGCCTGGAAGAAACGTTGCTGTGGGAGGATCTTTAGCAAGCATCTCCATAAATCTTTTCCTGTTGTCCTCTTGAAAGACCAGATTTGAAAGAGTAGGTGGCATCAAGAGATAGCCTCCTATACTTGGAGGGATTTTGTCTGGGGAAGAAAACTGTTGCCACCAATTTACACATCAGAGAATAGAGGCCCAGAGAGACTGAGACTTGCTGGTGATCATACAGTGAACAGCAGAAGCCGGAGGTTGAAACCCATGTCATCTGACTCCAGGGACAAGGTTTCCTACCACACACTTCCTTGCAGTCTCCACAGTGTGCTCTGAGATGACACCATTTAAGACTTTACAGGCCACAATTTCCCCTCAAGCCTGCATGCAGTTGTCTTCTTTCCAGACCCAAGTGCTGAGAATCTCCATTCCCCTCCTGCTTTTCCTTCCTTGCCCTGAGATTAGGTAGCTCTTTCTGTGTCTCTTCTGCAGTCTGCAGGACTTCATCTCCCTCTCATCTCTTTCCAGGTAGCATGATTTCCAAATTTTTCCGCTGGTTTCTTTTTCTGGCTGTGGTCCTTTCTGGGGGAGACTTTCCAATGCAGCCGAAGATTAGAGGATGATAACACTGAATTAGTTAGTGGATCTCCTTTGATGTTATTTTGTGGGCAAACTCATTAATTTATGACTAAAAACATCAAAGAGCCAGGCTCTTGCATAGGGGCTGGTTTGTCCCAAGGCAGCTGGGTAATAATGATCAGTCAGATTAAATCTCAATGTCTTCTCCTTCCTCCAGAGTTAAAAGTCCAAGTGACTGGAGTGTGGGAACATCCTATTCTGTAGGATTCCATTGCAGCCTCGAGTCAGTACTATAGGAAGCTCTCCTCACTCCGAAAGTGGATCTCTCTCCGTAGCTTCCACTTTGATGCCTCTAAGCCTGAGGTCTGTCAAGACTGTGATAACAACCCTGGAAGCAATGTAGTAATAAAAGGCTGAGGCTGTTACTGTCTTTTTCTAGTCAGAGGAGCTGGATATTAGAAGGGATCATTCATTCTTGCATGGATGAGTTCAAGGTTCTGTGCAGACTTCTAGTCTTGCAATTTCACTGGTAAGGAGAACTCTCCTTGGGCTCTACAGGAAAGTGCCAGCACTGTGCTTGGCACACAGCAAACTTTTCATACACAATGGTTGAATGTACTTGTTTAGAAATGTTGTGATGCGTGGAGGTCTCAGCTAGTTGAAGAGGAATAAGGTGTAGAGCTCAGGTCTTTTTTTTTTTTTTTTAGAGCTCAGGTCTTAACTTGCACCACAAAACCTCCTAGTACTTATACTGGTGGCCCGTACTGTGCTTCTTCCATTGTATTTGTGGTGGGAAATTGTCTGTGCTCCTTTCCAAAGCCACGCCCTCCATGTGTGCCCATTCTCTGCTGACCTCCTAAGGGCTTGCTTCTGCTATTAACCCTCTTTTTTCAGAGCCATCAGTGTTTCCTCTCTGGTAGATTATTCCTGTCAGCAAACCCCAGACTCTATAATGTCTCCCATCTTAAAAGAACCTCCTTTGCTCCTTCCTCTCCTTCAAGCCATCATGCTACTTGTCACTGTACAGCAAAATGACTAAAAGAGTTGTCTACACTCCCAGTATCTCTACTTCCTCTCAAACCCATTTTAATCAGAATCTCATCTCCATGCTCCACTAAAACAGCCCTTATCAAGATCACCAGCGACCTTCTTGCTGCCAGGTCCAGTGATTATTTCTCAGCCTTCATGTTACTCAAATGTCATTCTATATGCGAGCAGCACTCAATGCAGCTGGTAAGACTCTGTTGCCAGGTTTCTCACTTGGCTCCAGGATACCACTCTCTTCCAGGTGTCCTCCTACTTCACTGCCACTCTTCTCAGAATCCTTTTGTCTTCCCAACCTGTGAGTAATAAAGTACCGGGACTGGTTCTTAATTGTTTTCTAGCTTTACCCATTTCCTAGATAATTTCATCTAGACCCATGGTTTTAAATACCATTCACATACTGATGACTCCTGAAGTTTTTATTTCCAACCCTCTATCTCTTCCCTGAATGCCAACTGCATACTTTACTAAGATGTATAACATGCATATCAAACTTCAAACCTAAACCAAGGGGACTTGCCTGGTGGGTCCAGTGGTTAAGAGTCCACCTTGCAATGCAGGAGACGCGAGTTCAGTCCCTGGTCAGGGAACTGGGATCTGACATGCCACAGAGCATCTGAGCCAGTGTGCCACAACGAGAGAATCCATGCACCACAACGAAAGGTCTCAGGTTATGCCATGAAGATCCCTCAAGCCGCACCTAAGACCTAATGCACCCAAATAATACATATTAAAAATACCCTGAATCAACTAAATACATCCAAACTCTGTATTCCCCATCCTTGCTCAGCCCTTAGTCTTCCTCCCTCAGTAAATAACAACTCCTTTGTTTCAGTGGCTGAGACTTCAAAACTTGGAATCATCTTTAACGTCTTACATGTTGCAACCTCAATCCATCCACAGGTCCTTTCAGCATTTCCTCCAAGTTATAAATATCTAGAGTCTGGCCACTTCTTACCACCTCCACTGTTACTTCCCTAATCTCAGCCACCACCATATCTTGACTGGATAACTCTAACAGCCTCCTAATTGGCCTCATTGCTTTTTCTTGCATCTCTGCCAACCCTAGCATCTAGAGCAATCTATTAAAAACTGCAATTAGATAATACCACGCCTCTACTCTAAATCTTTAAGGATTGCCATCCCACTTTCTGAATGGAATCCAAAATCCTCATGAGGGCCGACAAGTCATGTAAAACCTGGCTCCTGCTCCCTTTCTGGTTTCAGCTTCTGTCTCTTTTTCCTTTGCCCCCTCCAGTCTAGCTACACTGGTCTCCCTGCTATTTGAATGTGCCAAGCCCACTCCCTGTCTCAGAGCCCTCATATTCTGTCCTCTAAGCTTTGTCAATTTTCTCAGATAACTGCATGCTAAATTCTCTCACTTCCTTCAGGCCTCTGGCCAAAGTCACCTTAACAAAAAACTTGCCGTATTTTTTCTAAAATACCCTCTACCCCCATCTCTCTCTCATTACCATGCTTTACTTTTCTTCCTACTGGTGATTACAACTTGAGATATTTGATACTCTTTGCTACTCCATTATTGATCATTTCCCTATTAATATAAGTTTCAGTAAGAACAAAATCTTCATGCATTTAGTCATCCCTGTATCCCAATCTCCTAGGAAAATGCCTGGTACATAGTAGGTGTTCAACAGATATACATAGAATGCACTCATCCAGGTGTGTTATCTCCAAGTGAAGAGAGTGGTTTTCAGATGTGGTTGTCTAATTAATATGATCAAAACCAAGTGTAAGGAACTGGGAGAGGTATACATGGAGTTCATCAGATGTGTGTTTGTTTAATACCAGAGACCACCATGGGATTCACAGATATTTTCAGGTTGTTGTTTGATGCCAAATCATTTGCAAAGCTATAGGTGAAATGAAACATCTGCCTTTAATTTCTTTGGCATGTCCTTATCCTTGGGGAATCAGTGTGTTTATCTGTGAAACAGGCAATTGGAGATGTGGTTACTGTTTTGCTAATTCATAGGCTACAGGATGCTGGAAGGAGACAGTACAGCTAGGGGGATCAGCCACATGAGCCCTGGAGCTCGACTGCCTGTGTTTGAATCTTGCCTCTGTTCCTCACAAGCCATGTGACCTCCAGTAACTTACTCAGTTTCCTCATTTGTAAAGTGGAAATAATAAAAGGCATTTATTTCAAAGAATAATTATGAGGATTATATAAGAAAATACATGTAGAATATGGTCTGGCACATCCTAAGTGCCCAACAAATGTTAGCTATTAAACATGAGATGTTCTGAGTGGCCATTGCTATTAATGTCTTTTAGAGGCAATAAGCTATCCTAGAATATAAGATGATACGGAACTTTTTAAAGTGTGATAATAATATTGTGATTAAGTAGGAGAATGCCCTTATTTTTAGGAGATACATGGTAAAGTACTTAAGAATAAACCCTCACTTACTTTCTAATAATCTAGCCAATTATATCTCTATGTTTCTGTATCTATCAAGCAAATGTGACAAAATGCTAACAATTGGTGAAGGAAGTGGATAGTACAGTTTACTGTACTAACCTTTCAAAGTTTCTGTATGTTTGAAAATTTTAAAATAAAAGAACCCTAGAAATAATCTAGTGAAGTTCAATACTCAGTTTACAGAGAGAAGACCAGATGTGAAGGTTTTGCTTAAGGTCATACTGCCTGAGCCAGGACCCAGGTCTCCTGGCTAACTGTGTGTGTTACCCCTCAGGCAACTGTGAGCTGCAGAGGAATATCCCCAGCTTTCTCTCAGAGACCAAGGCGGGTATATGGGTGTATAAAAGGGCACCTGTGTTGGTGCTTCCTTTTTGTTTATTATGCAAACAGATAGGTCATCTGGTTGGAAGGTGTGATGTTAGTGGGCATACCAGTTTGGCATCATCTGCTTGTGATTTTTAAGTGGTGGTGATGGTGTTTGTGTGCAAACTCTGGAATTTCAGAGGAGAGAGGGAAGACTAAGGGTTGGGGTCAGAGCCAGGAAAAGCAGCAAGGAGAGACTGGCTTCAGTCTGGAGTTCCCTGAAAGAAGGGACCCCAGGGTATTTCTGGGGATGAAACAAGGGCACATATTTAAAGAAAGGAAACTATTATCTGTGGTCTGCAGCATCCTCCTCTAGCTGATAAAGACAGAGGGGATAGGAAGGAAGGTACATGCAAGCCTCGAGAGGGGGCCACAGAGAAGAAACATAAGAGAGAAAAGAGAAAAACAAAAACATAAGAGGCAGCCTGGGCCATGGTTGGGGAGGGGTTGGGAAGAGGGGTGTTGGAACGGTAAAGACAGCCGCACCTGGGGGCCCGCGAACGAGTCGAGGATCGTTACCCTTGGCAAGCTGGAATGTCTTGCCCCAGAATGGTCCTGCCTCTCTTTCCTCCGAGTCTGGAAGCCCTGGGAGGCCTCGGTAGTGAGCGCAGAGCTCCTGGCTCTCTTATTAGGGGGAAGGACAGGCAGGAGAGGCGGGGCCTCCGGGCCCGGCGGGAGCGGAGCCTCTGGCCGCGGGCGGGGCTCCTCTCCGGCGGGCGGGCGCCGGAGTCTGGGGGCCTCCGCTTCCCCCTCCCTATCTGCGGAGGCGCCTGGCCCCTCCTCCCCCCTCCCCGCCGCCCCCACGCCCGCCGCCGCTGTCAAAGATAACCAGGCCGTTGCCTGCAGGAGCAGCGGCAACTAGCGATCGGGCCCTGAAGAGCCTCGGGTGCGGCCTCGCCTCTCCGGCCCGGCGCCCTTATCAGCACCGCGGACAGCACAGCGATCGTCTCCAGGACCTAGGCGCCCGCCGGCCCACCTGCCCACAGGCGCTCGGGTCCGCGACGTCCGCATCAGCACCGCGGACAGCGCCCGGGCCCCGGTCTCGTCGCCGTCAGCCCACCTGCTCCCGGAGTCAGCAGCGCCAACATCCCTCCTCGACGGGCCCCGCAGGCTCGGAGCAGTCAGCGCCCCCGGAACATGGCTACTGAGGTAGGGGGCGAGCACCGGCCCGCAGTCAATGCCTGACTGCTGTGGGAAAAGATCGCTTCTAGGGGCGGGAAAGGGTGGAATGGGGTTGGATGAAGGGGCTGGGGTAGGATGGGATGGGGTGGTTTTCCCGATCAGGTCTGGAGGGAGGGCGCAGGGGGGAGGTGGAGTGGCAGGGTGGGAGAAAGGGGCTCCTCACTGGAGCTTATTTGACCCCTGGCGTGTCAATCTTCTTCATCTGAGTCCCGAAGCTGTCTGCACCACTTGTTGGCATCAGTGCCAGGGTTGCTCCGGGGCTTGAGCTGGGATTTCCCCTTCTCACGGACTGCAAGTCCTGAAACCACTTCCCTAGAGGGTTGGAGACGCGCCTGAGCCTGTTTTAGGGAGGGAAGGCGGCTGGCTGCTGTTGCTATGCGATGCAGCCATCTAGCTTCTGATCCCAAAAGTCTGGCATAGAGATGACAGACTTATCTTCACATCCGCATTTCCTCCACAGAGGCGGGGCGTGGGGGACAGGAGGGGACAAAGAATCCTCGGGTCAAAACCCCAAATAGTTGGTTTTAATGATCTGCCTGCACCAGTTCAATTTTGCATATGACTCTTTCTTGCTTCTTCACCCCTTTTGAGTTCCCTGTACCAGAAGATCATGTTTCTCTTGTGTCTGGTGGGAGGAGCTGCCTTCTTCAGGGTGTGCCTATAGGTGTGTCACCTTCAAGGGGCTTGAAAGCTGAACCAAGGACCTATTGACTGAGGGCAGGATCTGTGTCTAGTGCTTAAGAGATTAGGAATTACCTTCTCTACCCCCTCATTTTGCGAGGGAAATGGGGCTCTTTATATTCCCACTTTATAAGCGGTAGAACTAATACATCAAGAAGAGGATCTATTTAATAGTCACAGCATGTCAGCACCAGAGCTGGAAGTTTCTTCTTTGAATTTGGGAGTGGAACCCAGGACACCAGATCTCCCCTGTTCTGACGCTGACTCTTTTTGGTGGTGTTTCCTCATTTCCAGCCCAGCTGGAACACAAGCCCAGGGGACAGCAAAGGCTTTTGAATGATGCTAGGCAGTGCCTCTGGGCATCCTGCTGATCAGTGTGACATCAGTGCCAAGTGTTGCTGTTGTTATTCTTCTGTTGTTGCCACCACGGAATGAGATGCAGTTGCTTGACATCACTCAGCTTTCTGACAAGGCACAGGGTTAAGTAGGAGAGCTCATCACCTAGGACCCAGTGAGGGGCAAGTCCTGAGCAGACTCATGGAACTTGGTTTCTAGGGTGGAGGTATGCAGAGTGCTCAGAGAGTGCCAAAGAAACTGAGAAGAGGCGGGCGGGGGGGGGGGGCAGGGAGAACAAAAGAGAGATGCCAGGGAGCTGGTCACCTTCCAGACAAGGCTGCCAGACTGCAGCAGAGAGGCTGCTGCTGTTGGGCAGGAAGGGGAAAGTTCAGCCACTCAGGCACGGTTGGGCCAGCAGTGTGGGCATAGAAGGTGTCCACATCTATGATGAGATCTGACAGATTCCAAGAGGCCTGTCTGTCCCAGCAAATCTCCCTCTCCATTCTGCTATGGTTCACAGATTCCAACCAGCAGGCTTACATCTCTCGGTGGAGGCAGTGTTTCCAGGTGGCTGCTGTTAGCCTGGGAGAGGCTCTGCTCATAACGCTTCTGTGAACATAGCATTTTCTTGTGTACAAAGTGCTATCACATGCATGATCTCCTTTGAGCTTTAAAGCAACGCTGTGAAGTGGGCGAGGGTGGTGTCATTATCCCCAATTAACAGATGAGACAACTGAGGCTCAGAAGCTTGCCTAATCCCTGTGAAGGAGCCAAGGAAAGCATCATTATCCCATTTTACAGATGATGCAACTGGAGTGCTGAGACTTATCCAAGAAAGTATGGCTTAAAAAGTGGCAGAGCCAGGAGAAGAACTTGAGCCTTCTGCCTCCATGGCCAGTGATTTTTTTTTGTTGCATCCAGTGTATTCAATTCATCAGCTGTGTTGCCCAATAGACAGAAGAGGACTAGGGGTCTTTTGATGGTGAAGGATGCAAAGGAGTTCGGGAAGGGCTGGAGTGTGGGGACCCAGGTACCCTGAATGGCCTGACTGGTTCAGCTTGAGGGCAGACGGAAGGAGGCATGCCCAGAGTGGGGAGAGGGTGAGGACAAACATTGCCCATTTCCCGGTTGGGCCTTGGCTATACTCTGATGATGGCACTGAGGGAGGAAGCCTTAGTTCTGCCAAGGCACAGGACGTCCACATTATCTGGGCTTCAGAGTGAGTCATTTTCCCCAGGCTGTTTTTACTGTTAGGATTGAGTTAAGATTACCAGGAAAAACCTGTTGGGAGAAAGAAAACCTCATGCCAAGCTCCTAGGGCCATTCCCTTAGGATTCTGAATGGGAAGTCCTTAGCTCCAGTGGAAGATGTTTTGAGAAAAGAAGGGGGAGAAAGAGAGGGAGGGAGGGAGGAGGAGGCAGGGAAAGAGGGATGGAGAGGGAAGAAGAAACAGAAGGAGAGAACTGAGAAAGACTGGATATCCTTGGATCCCTGGGTGGAAGGCATGGAGACTGGATCTTTTCCACTCCCTAATTTCTATTTAGGAGTGGACATTAGGGGAGGGGTGTGTGTGTGAACCTCAGAGGAGGGATAAAGCCTCCTGAGCTGTACACTGACCTCATTTAGAAAGCTGTAATGAGCCCATTTCCTTCATGACAAACCTCTGTGAATGTGTGTCATGGGATCAGGGTCTGCCCTGGAAACCAGTCCAAATGGCCAAGGACAACTGGGAAATGCCTGGCTGGGAGGAACTTCTCCAAGTGGTGAAGTTTGGCCCCTAAGAGATTTTTAAAATGCGCCCAAGTAGCATTAGGGGCTTCCCTGGTGGCTCAGTGGTAAAGAATCCACCTGCCACTGGAGGAGACAGGAGTTTGATCCCTAGGTTGGGAAGACCCCCTGAAGAAGGAAATGGCAACCCACTCCAGTATACTTTCTTGGGAAATCCCCATGAACAGAGGAGTCTGGTGGGCTACAGTCCATGGGGTTGCTAAGAATCTGACACAATTTAGAGATTAACCAATAACAACAAAGTAGCATTATCCAAGAGGGGCATTGAAGGTTTGACCTCTCAGGTATGGAATTAACAAGCAGCAGACAATGGGGTTGCACAGAGTCAGACACGACTGACGTGACTTAGCAGCAGCAGCAGCCAATGGGCTGGGGCTCTGGTGCAGTCTGAGAAGGAAGGAGGCCCTGTGCCCAGGTTTCTATCCTGAGGCCCAACCTGCTGCCTGTGATTCACCATCCTCACTCCTCCTCCACACCCCAGCCAGAGAGCATGGTGTTGGCTCATCATCTGAGTCTTCTGATTCTTGAGTTGAGTCTCAAATGTGTCCTTGGGAATTAGCTGCTTTTTAATGAGGATGGAGATGTGGGCCAGATGGGGCCTCCGCCTGGGAGTGCTCACCTGCCCTGCAGTGTTTGCTCCTTTGCTCCTTGGAGTCCTCCACGAGGACTCTGCCAGGTGCACAGACCCTAGATGTGAGACCAGGGGTACCCACTCCCCTGGCAGCCTCCTCTTCCAGACACACTATAGTTTGAAAATCGGTGCCCTCAGATCTTACTGCTGATTTTCTTTCTTCTTCGTGCAGTGCCTCTTGGTCCTGTCTTTACTCAGGTGCCAGCAGCTGGCAGATGGTGATGAGAGAGAGGGGAGAGTTCAGGAAGGGGAAAGGCACATTTAGGAAACCCCAGGAGTGCTGCCCAGGGGTGGAGAGCATCATGGATCTATGGATCTTGACTGAAAACTCCTGTCAGCTTTCTGAAAGCTAAGTAGCTGGCAAATAGCTTGGGCTCTGGTTCTAGCATTGGTCCAAAGGGCCCCACCCTGGGATTTTAGTTCAGAGGTCCTAAGCTGGCAGCTTTAGGAATGAATCTAGTTTATAGATGTGCCTTATTTGGTCTGCTCAGTGCTTATAAATTTAAAAAATTCATTGGAAACATTAAAAAATCTGGATATCTGATATTAAGGAAATCTGAATTTATGGCTTCTCTTAAAAAATCAGAATTGTGGCAACCTGGGCACATATACTCACATGGCAACGATCAGCTGCTTTCTTTACACAGCACATGAGTTCTCTAATTAGTCACAGTCCCCAATACTTTGGCTGCCTGATGTGAAGAGCCGACTCATTAGAAAACCCTGATGCTAGGAAAGATTGAAAGCAAGCAGGAGGAGAAGGGGATGACAGAGGACCAGATGTTTGGATGGCATCACTGACTCAATGGACATGAGTCTGAGCAAGCTCCAGGAGGTGGTGAAGGACAGGGAAGCCTGGTGTGCTGCAGTCCATGGGGTCGCAAAGAGTCGGACATGACTGACTCACTTACATGGTTAGTCGCATTCCTAATCCCTGATAAGGCCTTTAGAATGTCAGAGCTGGCAAGGGCTTTAGTGATGATGTAGTTCCAACTTCTCAGTTTCAAGTTGAAGAAACAGAAGCCCGGAGAAGGGAAGACTTTCCCAGAATCATGTGGCCAGGACTGGCAGGCCAGTCTCCTGCTCCTTGGTCAGGGGGTTATCTACCCACCAGGGCTTTGTGGCACTTCACAACCAAGCCACCATGGATTGAGAGACAGGAGACTCTTCCTTACCCTAGATCCTACTCTTTACTAGCTGCAGATGATTTTATGATATGTGTGCTCTAAGTAGATCTGGGAAACTAGGGCTCTGGCATATAAAGTGTGTCTGATACCATCTTCTAGTAACTCCTCAAGACCCCCACAAGCACTCTCCAGGTAGGGAAGAAGATCCCTAGTCACCCAGAGCCAGGAGAGTGTTCTCAGGCTCAGGATATTGTTGGGTTTGGAACGGGTATTGACCCTTCCTGCTCTGGCTACTTGAGAACCTGTGGATAAATGCCAAAAAGAAGTGGGAATGTATTATGCCAGGTAGTGCCCTAAAGTCTTAAATGCTGTAATAAAATAGAGGTTTGTTTCTTGCTCAGGCTTGTGTTCCTGATCAGTTGGTGGCTCTCCTCCAAGCAGGGATTCAGGGACCCAGGTTCTCTTCAGCCTGTGGTTCCACTATCTTCAACACATGGCTCCCCTGGTTTCTGTGGACAGGACAAGGTCACAGAGGTGGGGTGGTCTTTATGAGCCAAGCCTATGCATGACGTTCATCATTCCCACTCACATTCTATTCAGGCATATGGCCACACTTAACTGAAAAGGAGGCTGAGGACTAATCTAGCTGTGTGCCTAAGAGGAAGGAATCAACAGCTCCTTGTCTAGAGTCAACAGCCCACCAGTCACTAGAGACACACACACTCTCATGGTAGCACATGCTGCGTTTGGGCATAGACAAAGGGGGATGTTGGAAGGGAGGAAGCCGAGCCCATTTCAGAATGACTGAAGCACGGTTCTTTCCCTTTCTATTCTCACCATAATTTTTCCTAACTTAGACCCACTTTAGCTTTCCCCTGAACTACTGCAAAGATAGTCATCCCTCCAACTGGCCCCCTACCCCAGTCATGCCCACTTCAGTGCACACTCACGAAGCTGCCAGAATGACCCTTCTGGGGCCAGGGGACTCCATCTCCAAGGTGGACAGGCTCATGTAGTTGGTTTAGAAGGGTGGAGGAAGGTCACAGGCCCTCCTTTTCTTTTGAAAACACAACCACGTGAAACCTTAACTAAACAGAGCAGACGAACTGATGAACTTATTTACGTTACCAAAGCATTCTTTATTTTTCAAAGTTATCATAGGATCCTGCTAAAAGTCAAGGGATTCTCAATTAAAACCTCGATTAGGGGAATCAAGGACTATTAAGACTATAGGAGCACTTGTACATTATTTCATCTGATCACAATACTTTGGGATCACACTCTTGAACAGAGCAAAATTCACGTGGATTTAGGAAAATCTCATTTGCAGTCTCTGCTTTTGCACCATCCCAGGCCCTGGATCTGCTCCTACTACCATACTGACAACATTTTTCTTGTAACTTATTCTTCCCCAGTTCTTAAGCAAGTGTAAGTATCTTCTATCAGATATCATCCCCTCCAGTAGAAACTTGTCAGACAAGCCCTTTGTGATCTACCCCTTGCCTCCTCTATACTCTCTTCATCTACTGCTTTTATCTTATCCGCGAACCAGTCCATTCTTGCTGAAGTCTGCCTCCAGTCATTGCAGCAGAACTTGCCCTCCGCTGTCTCTCACTTTTACACAGGCTTCTCCCTCTGGGTTGCCTTTTCTTCCCTCCCCACCCCCCTCCCC